>JARHVA010000111.1:7900000-7975937 GCA_037957365.1 Torreya grandis | reverse complement strand
ATCAAGGATGCGGGTAAGGTCCCTGACAATTTATTAGAACAGGCAGACAAAACTTCTAAAGAAGAAGAAAACATAATATCTATATTTCCATCGAATGAGTTGTTGGACAGCTTCAGCCTCTTTAAGGCTGTGCAATTACCCAATGTCGCTGGTATTCTCCCCCTCAAAAGGTTGTTATCCAGTACCAAATCGGTTATATGCTTGCAGTTGCCTACAAATTGTGGAATTTGTCCCCTCAGCTGATTAATGATACATCTAAATACTCAATTGAAATCAAACCGCCAATGCTGTCAGGAATAATCCCTGAAATTTTATTTCTGTAAATAGAAAATTGAATAAGATTTTTAAGTTGACCAATGCTCTGTGGTATAGGCCCACTAAAATTGTTCCCGTCCAGATAAAGATTTTGTAGCTTGCTCATATTGGTTATTTCTTCAGGGACCATACCTGTTAACTTATTTAACCCTAAATTCAAATATGTCAACTCGGTAAGTTGTCCAATACCCTTAGGTATGCTACCTGTAAACCGATTTAGATGAAAACTTAAACGGGTCAACTGAGTCATATTGACATTGAAGATAAATTCTGAAAGCATCCCTTCAATACCATTATCACCTAAGTTAAGGATGGAGAGCGGAAGCTTGGAGATAGTCATGGGCAGGGGGCCCTTGATTTTGTTTCCTCCTACATCAATCCAATTAAGATTGCTACAGTTTCCTATTTCTGCCGGAATAGGGCCTGTGAGATTGCGAGTGCCAAACAATAATAATTGGAAAAGCTCTTTCAAATTTCCCAGTTCAGGTGGTATATTGCCAAACAGCCTATTACGACTCAATAACAATATTTCAAGTGAAGAACAATTACCCAGAGCTGCAGGGATTTCGGTCTTCAACTTGTTAGACTGAAGGTTAAGGTACTGTAAGTTCTGAAGCTTACCAAATTCAGAGGGAACACTTCCTGTCAACTTGTTGTGACCAAATGCAATAAAATATAATTTAGAACAATTACCGAGAGGAGGGGGGATAGAACCAGTTAGGATGTTACCTTCGAAAAAAATATAGGATAGGTTCTTTATCAAGCTCAGAACAGGGGGGGATTGAACCGGTGAATTTGTTGTAGCCAATGACCAAATCAGAGAGAGACGTGCAGTTGCTAAGAGAATTTGGAATGCTTCCTCCCAGACCGTTGTAGGACACGTTGAGATGCTCTAACTTTCCCAGGTCACCAAATTCTGCAGGTATACTCCCCGTCAAGTTGTTATGTGAAAGTCTAATCCACTAAAGTTGGGTGCAATTAGCAAGAGATCTGGGGGATCGAACCCATCAGTAGATTAATGCTGAGATCAAGTGTTCTCAATGCTTTCAGGTGGCCAAGCTCAAATGGAATCCTTCTTGTGAAATAATTACCAGAGAGGTTCAAAGTGTGCAACGAGGAGAGGCCTCCTATAGAAGGAGAGATCGTACCTTCCAATCCCAAATGAGGGAGAATTATGGCCACCACTCTCCGTGTAGACTTTCTGCACCAAATACCATTCCACGAGCACACCTCCTCCGAATTGTTAGTAGTCCAGGTGGAGAGCCATTGCATGG
The DNA here is from genome assembly GCA_037957365.1 of Torreya grandis. Lineage (NCBI taxonomy): Eukaryota > Viridiplantae > Streptophyta > Pinopsida > Cupressales > Taxaceae > Torreya > Torreya grandis. The sequence goes on along the minus strand of JARHVA010000111.1, from coordinate 7,974,348 downwards.
GGTCGAATGTAATGGCGTTTTTGAAGGACAGCAGAGCTTCAACATCCCTTTTGTCAGCATCATGGTGACCTGGCCATGCGGAATCCTCCATCCATAAACACACGATCGTTCATAAGAGAAAAAGTTCCTTGTATATCAGGACTATCCTGTAAAACATTGTCCCCAATATAAGAATGAGAATACCAGTTGCTTATTTGATTGGCATGGGGTATTGCATTGGCAGTGATTAATAACAATGCTAGGCACATCATCTCCCTTAAAACACCTCCCTCCATTTTCCTTCTTCCCATTATTATTTCCTCTTCACCTCAATAGCGAACAGTTTGATGATTCAGAAATGCAAAGAGATAAATGAGTTCCGAGGTTGTTAATTTTTATCATGTCATATTAGAGATAAAAAAAATCTTTGGTTCTAGAAGAAGAGATGTTGTGAATGGTTTAGGTAAAGACTTTTTTAAAAGGTTGAAATTTGGAGTAAATAAGAGTATTGGACTAAACAAGAAATAAGTTGTGGTTGTTAATTTTCATTATGTCATATTAGGGAAAAAGTATTTGGTTTTAGAGAGAGGAGACGTCCATGGTTTAGGTAAAGATTTTTAAAAAGGTTTGAAATTTGGAGTAAATAAGAACATCGGACATAAAATCATGTCATTTTCATTGCCCATGGAAATAAATTGTGGTTAATTTTCATCGTGTCATATCAAGAAAAAAAAAAATTGATTCTAAAGAATAGAGGAAATATTTTCGATAGTTTAGGTAAAGACTTATAGAAAAAATTGAAATTTGGAGTAAACAAGAACATCAAACTCAAACATCACATCATTTTCATTATCTTTTAATTGTGTCATATCAAAGGGAAAAGACTTTGATTCTAAAGAAGACAAGATGAGATGTCGTTGATGGTTAGAAGACTTATAAAAAGGTTTGTACTTTGGAGTAAAGAAGAAGATATATTAATTGGGAAGTGCCTTGCTTGCTTTGGTTTGAAGTTGTCTTACATCGAAAATAAGAAGATCGATGGAAAGCATGAGAGACATCATAATTCGGAGGTGCGTGTCATACCCTCAATTTGTACAAATCCCCCCATGCAGGTGGAAAGTATAACATTAAGAGGAACCACAATGTTTCAACCATTCCTCTAACGAATATTATGAAATGAATGTTAAATCATACAAATCTCTAGGTAAACGTTGTGTGAAGTGTTTTTACTCTACGTGTTTCAAATCACGACTTGTGATTTATCAACAAAAATAAAATATAATTTAGGATTGTGACTTGTCTTCCTTATAAAGAAAATCAGTGTATCCTCAACGAATAGTAGCAGTCAACGAGTTTCAATAGATAGAAAGGTATTAATGTTTGTGACCATTGAAATGAATAAAATTTTAATAGGTGACCAACGGTAAAAATAAAAAATCAAAAAATATATATTATCTTCCAAGGACTGCGAACTTTATGCCTAGATGGCTCCAAAATTCATGGGGAGGCAAGACCAAAATGGAAAGAAAGACTAAAGTGATCAAAAGGACAGGAACGGTGTTGAGGTCAAGAGGTGATAATCAAACATCAAGGAGAAGGAAACATAGAAGGCACGAGGATGAGGTGCTCACACTACCAAAGTAGAAACAACACATTAGAAATTGGGATCAAACAAACCCATTATTTTATTATTAACTTATAATATTGACATGTAAGCCATGGATCAAAATATTCAAAGGTCAATAACATGAAATGATGTGACGTATTGTAAGATGTGTGTCTCATTATTATGACACGATGTGTTGTGTTGGAAGATGCATGGCTCATTAATGTCAAGGACAACACCTTTTTCTATATGGCTCAATGGGCTTTTATCCATTAATGTGGCAAGTTAATTCCTTCCTGCATGCCACTTGCCACATTCTCTCCCTGCCATATTGCATACTTCCTCCCCCAAATTGGATGGAACCTACTCAAAAGTTCTTGAATATGCCATGTTATGCAGAGGGATTTCAGTCGGCAGAATGCAAGGATGAAAGTTGTCACGTAGGTGTGTTTCCTGTAACTGAACCCATAGTAGTTTTTTTTTGCTTTTGCTTCATTGTTATTATTATTGCACCTTCTCTCTTCATGTTTTTTATTGCATGCCTTCTCTGTTTAGTTTCTTTGTTGCATGCCTTTTCTATTGATGTTTTTTTGTTGCATGTCTTCTCTATTCATTTTTTTTGTTGTATGCCTTCTATGTTTCTTGAATTTTTGGGGTCTTCATCACGTGATGTTTTTTCTACGTGCTTTTACATCTGAGTAAAAATTTACTAGTATGTTAATGAACTAACGTAGCTGTTATTCACATGTTTTCTATTCATTCTACTCTATTATTTATATATGCAACACATTTCTATTGGATTAAGCTCAGATTGGAAGACGTGTGGGTCATTACTATGGAATCCACTACCATTTTCCACATGGCTTGATAGGATTTTATCCATTACTGAGTCAATTTAATGCTACCCTATGCACCATGAATAAACGTTTCTTGGCATGCTTTCTTTGTTCATTTTTTTTGTGTGACATCACATCTAAGTAGACATTTATTGGTATGTTAATGAAATGATGGAACATTACACCAAAAAATGTCTCTCCCTACCTTTCTTGTGGACCTCCTCCACATAAACAACCATAGAACCGATCATACAATGTTTTGCAAAAGATCTCAATTGGCAAAATGGAAGGATGAAAATTATTGTTATTGTGCCTTCTATATTCATTAATTTTTTAGTGTGCATGCATATCTAACTAAATGTATACTAGTATGTTAAAGGAGTGATGAAACATTACATAGAGTGTGTTGCTTGTTAATGAACCCACAACTATGTTCTTTTTCTTTTCATGTGCCTATTATTGTTACTTTACCTTCAATACCCTTATTGGAAGACATTTATTAGAGGGATGAAATGTTACCTAATTTTGAACCCACATCATCTGCATGTTTTTATTCACATCTTGTTCCAAATTTGTTGGTATTTTAATGGAAGCATTGGATATTTCTAAATTCATGTCACTATGTGCTTCTTTTTTGTGTTGCATTTCTATTTCCCTACATAACATGGGTTGGAAGACGCAACATTCACTATTGTGTGGATGTAAGGCCCAAAGTTTTTAATGGACATACCAAAATATGTTATTCTCATATGTACCTGTCAATTAATGTTGTTTTATTTTCATGGCCAATTATGAACCCACAGCATCTACATGTTTTCATTCACATCTTTCTCCAAATCTATTGGTTTTCATTCATATGTTCCTATCAATTTATGTTGATGTAGTTATTCATTCACATTTTATAAGTTGTTGATTAAATCGCTCAACATTTTCTACTGTATGGATGGAACCCTAGAATTTGTTGATATTCTATTCTGAATTAATATGGGTCATTCATATAAAACAATGTGCCAGGTTGAAATATGAGTGTGTGCACAAGATGTAACACGTACTGGTATATGGATAAAAGCCATAAGGGTTTTCATTCACATACCGGTAAATGTTTATGTGGTTCTATCTAAAATAATGATTTCATTAACATACTAGTAAATGGTTTTGGCTATCAGTATTGAATGAGAATTTCATTAACATACCAGTAAATGTTGTTATGTTGTTGTTGCATGTTTTTCTTACATTTTTCATTCTATTGACAATGTTGTTGAATAATTTTTCCATTAAATTTTCAAAAACAATATCCATGCATTTTTGTTTTGGATAGAAGTTGAATTGTTGTGAAGGGTGAATGTTTGTCTGGCTGCTCATTTGTGAAAAATGTACGAATGTTATGTTTCTTAACACTTGTTGTGTTTGCAAAAATTGTGCTACATTTATTATTTTTACATTATGTTTCTTAACATAGTATATGTTTCTGAAGTTTGGAAATATCATATAGTTATTGCTTTTCAAAGTTTGCAAAGTTTTTAAAGCTCAATTTTTATTGCTTCTATTTTTTACATGTGTTGTTCATGTTTGTTATTTGTGGGTAATGATGACAAATTTTGATTTCACAATCAACAGTGGAGAAGAATAATTGCTAAGTTATTTTCAGGTGAATTTTTCTAATTTGCATTAAGCTTGTGATCCATTTGTAGAATTAATGGTAGATAACAAGTAAAATTAATTACAATACACTATCAAACTAAATATCTCTACTGTCACTACATTTATCAATACTATTCTTGACATTATAAAAGAAGGTAAATACATTTCATTACATTAATTTATGGTAAAACAAAACTTTAACCATCCAAGGTGGAAAAGTTGACTTGTGCCCTTCATTCCCTATATTCGGAGATATTAGAGTTTTTGTTTGTCCTTCAGTGGCTTTGTCCTTCATGTGATTTATTACGATGTTAATGGAAAGGGAAGTTCTACAATATGAACCAATTGGTGATAGGATGTTTATCATGTCATTCAATATATGATGTTGTTCGAGTAGAGGGTTGAATTCCATGCTATAATGTATTCGCCTCTCTAATTTACTTTTAGCCTTCTCAAATTACTTGTCTCTTTTCTCTTGCTCTCTCTTTTGCCCCTGTTCTTGGATCTAACATATCTTATCCTACTCCTTCATATGCCTTTTTCTTACATATTTGAGTTTCTAGTTTCCCCTTATTTCCGTTTCAACTTGTTTTAAGGATTTCCTATCATCAACTTCTTATTTCTTCTTTGCCTTTGATCCTTCCTTCTCCTTCTCGCGGGTCTCTTGTTATATAAACATTTGTTAATACTCCTCTGATGTGACAATTTGTGATACTCCTCTGATGTGACAATTTGTGATTGTTGGCTCAACTTGAGTGAAAATTTTCCTAATTTCTTTGTAATCCTTTTCGCTAGCAATTTTAGAAATGTTGATGTTGGAGTTTGACACTCATTGCTTTTTGCTTGCCTGCATTCATTGATTTCTACAATTTCCTCATTGGCATCTAGATAAACTATTTCATCATCTATGCTCCATTGTCCATTTGGTACATAGTAATTAACTATTTCTAGTGGAATAGAAGGCGACAATGATGACATTGATGCAGAGACATAAAATTCAATAATTTCATAATTCAAGCCTAGATTTGCTACTCCCTCCCTTAGCTAATCTATTTGGCTTACTTGCATAGGCAGATTTAAACCGTCTTAGTTGAAACTAAATAATGCATCCATTTCATTACAATGGACATTCAAATCCTCTTCACCATTAATGTATATAATATTTAAATAAATTATTTCATGTTCAACACATTGTGTATTTTTTCTTTCACCTTCTTCACCTTGAACAACATTACCTTCCTTCATTTGCTCCATCTTCTCTATTGTAGGTTCAATGTCTTCCTCAGTCAAGCCTGCCAACCTCAATATATTTTTTGTAGAACGAACTTCATCCTCCTTGACATCAAAAGTTGCACTCATATTCATATCATTAACAAGTGCCTCAGGGTTAAAGGGACATATTCTTATCCATCAAAATCTATATTTGATATTATTTATAGTTACTGCCATCTTTATACTTATGCTAACCAAAGTGGCCAATTATTGTCTCTCTATCTCAAAACCATGATTTGTATTCATCCATGTCATCTTTTCATTCCTGAAGTACACCTTGAATAGACCAAAGACACTTACATCAAGTGGATGAAATTTGTGGTTAGTATGTGCGAGTAATGTAAGAAGATCCATACCCAAATCTCTAGCCTCTTCAATCATTGAAAGTGTGACATGGCTATCATACCCAATAAAAATGAAAAGATGTCTATTACTAGGTAAAAATCCTCTAGGTAAAGATTTGGTGAAATGATGCTACCAATTCATGAACAATTTTTTTGTCATCCAAGCATGGGCTTGGGTAGCCATGCATGCACTTGGTTCACATCCAATAATGAAATTGATCTAATGATATTGATCCATGTATCTGATGTAGGATTTCATCAAATCTTATTACACTTTAATCTAATTTTTTAATAATATGCATACATATATCTAATTTTTTAAATAAAGTTGAGTTGTAGGTATTCATTCCTGATCCAGTATCTATAAACACGTGTTTAACTACTTTATTTTGAATTTTCAACTTTAGTGAACAATGATAGATTTTCTATATTGTTTGTTTGATAGGATAGTCTTCCTTTTCAAAGGACATCACTTTGTCATTATCCTTTAATGTATTCATTAGAGAAGTAAAGTAAACAAGTTCTGTATCATCTAGAAGAGTTGTCTCATGTAATGCCTCATGTAGGATGTCCTTTTAAATAGTTGATCTCTTTAATAACCGAAGAATGGAAATCTTGGCATGGGTTTTTTTTAGTTGATTAATTATTTCATACATTTTTTTGAATGGATGTCCTAATTAGAGGCAGAAGGGGATGAGGAGGAACATTTTGACTACCTTTGTTCTTACATCTTGTAGTAGTGACAACATGGACTGCGTAACCCAATATAATCCTTGGGAAGATAATGGGGGTTGGATGGTAAATAATACAACATTGAGGTCTAGGAGGATGGGAAAGAAAATCAATCATACACACCCTTTGGCACTTAGTGATAATATGTATAATCATGGATTGGAATTTACAAAAATATGAATTAAGGAAATTTAGAGATTGTTCATTATTGATTTTATCCTTAATCATGTATAAATATTTGTTCCATGGAATGACATAGTTGTTACTATTTTTACATAATAAAGGCCAACAACATATAATGATTTACATCATAGCTTGAGTAAAAAAATAGAAACAATGTTCATTTATTATAGTTATGTGTTTTTTTTATATTAGGTGAAAAAATAGAAATAAAAAATTGGGTCTAAAAATGAAACCTTTAGACTAAAATTAAAAAACCCTATAAAAAGGATGAAACCCTAAGTGCAACCTAGGGTTTGGAAATGTTCAAGCAAATATAGGTTCACCAATAAATTTTATCCTATTTTGATTATGTGATCCTTAATTAGGATAAAACTATAATACTAAATCATATTATAAAATATGAAAATTAAGCATAAGTCTTAATGTAAAGGATTGGAGTTGAACTGACAATTGAGATTACTAAACATAGAAAGTATAATAGAAGTTAAGAAACTTAAAGATTTATCCTATTTTTTATAGGACTAAGATAGGTGGTAGATGGCAGTAAAGATGACAAGTTGGATTATGAGTCTTTTAGATGAGGTTCTGTCTCTTTAACTATGCTCAAATTATATTTTTAGGCTTGGGTTGGTAGTATCCGACACTATGTTATGAACTAGATGCTTCTAATGTGTCTATGTCTATGAAAATAAAATTTAATTGCTTGCATAATACCCAAAAAAATGTTTCCTTTATTTCACAACCCTCAGTCCACTTCAATTTATGTTTAGACCTTAAAAATGTGGAAAAAAGTGGGTTGAGCCAACCTCAACCAAACCCTAATGATTGGTTGAGCACTATCTACATGTCTAATAGTCCAAGGAGGGAAATCAAGTTGCATGTAGTTCTCCCCATTAGGTGTATGTGTGCAATAGTGATTATTTAATGTATGCAACATGTGATCTATCTTTTGACAATTAGAAAATGACATGTTTAGCTTTACTCTCGAGTGTTTCATACTTGGTGTGGAACTACTTTTAGTGATTTATTTTCAATTTGGTAATAATAACTTTAGCCTTCTTAAATGTGCAAGTGTTTGAGTGTGCTTGATAAGTGTTACATAGATGATCAATAAGCATAAAAGTATTTTTTATTTATATGATTCGAATTAGGTAATTTCCCTCTCCATCAACATTGTAGGAAAATGGGCTAACCCTTAGGAATGATTTGATTTTTAAAATCTACTATAGCTTGGTGGGAGATAGAACCATCATCTTTTATGAAAGTGATGTTTCCATCTAGGAGATAGTAATATTGATATAATTATATCAATATGTCAAAGTAAGATAGATGATTTATAATAGACTATAGGTTTCCTATGGGTGACTAACAACAACTTGGATGGATCAGACCCATAGATAGCATGTAGGTGTGAGAGGATAGAAAACTAGAGTCGTGTATGTACACGTAAGTCATGTAAGATGAAGGTAAGTCAAAAATGATATTTATAAGTGTCTAATACCAAATTTTAGTATCTAATCTTAGCATAATGGTTTGAGTTTATTACATTATTTAGCATAACTATTAGGTAGTCATTTGATAGTTTTGGTTGGATAGTTACATTGCAGTTAGTAAACCACAGTTTTGATAACCAATTTTTATATGTATTTAATCTCCTACTTTGTTCATCAATAAACATCAAGCATTATAATTTATTTATTATAGTAGTATAGCATACCAACCTTGAGACCTGTGCAGTACAATGGAGAGAGTTAGTTGGCTAAGAAGTGTAGAAGCATTGTAAGTCTCTGAGTGGCCAAAACACAATGATCTGTTGAAGATGATGGATCCAAGCTTGAGGCCTGATTGACACACAATAGAAGAAGATGCTTTGATAAAATGTACAACATAGCTAAATAAGTAGTGACACTTGAGATGGTAGCATGAAAGTCTGAAGCCATTCTAAGTCTTCATCTAACAACAAAGTCAGCAATAAGATTTCATCTAGGCTGGTCGATGCTTACCTAATCGAAGCATAACAATAGAAGTGATCAAGGCCTTAGACACTATGAAAATAAATCCATTGAAGAGTATGGAAGCATGCAATAAATCATTGGAGATTATATCAATTGTAAATAAGTGAAGCCCAGTTGCTAAAGTAAAGTAACACGTGAAGCATACTAGCCACAACACAGGCCACACACCAAGCAGAAGCATGGAAGTCTATTGGAAGAGTTTTTACAGCATGTAGGAGATGTTTTGTGTTTATTTTAATCACTCATAAGGTTTGAACCTTGGGCCCCATAGTTGAAGAGCAACATTCAAACCTTAACTAAGAGAGCATCATAACGGTTGGTCAATGTTGAACTAAGACACCATTATTTGCCAATATATATTACAAACTATTACCATTAATTTCTCTATAAATGTTATCATCTTGCATAGAAAAATCCTATAGTGAAGGGCCCTCTTTCCAATAAGTGAAATAAGAAAGCAACATTTCTACAAGGTACATTTTTTATACATAATTTTGAAGCATAAAACACTGTTTTGATTGTAAAATTTTGTATAAATAAAGTAAAAAAAAAATGTCTGCACCCAAATTACTCATGTTCTATGCCCAAATTCTCAACGGGACAAATTTTACTTTATGTAAGATGAAGATGTGAATGATTATTCAATTCGAAGAATTATGGGGCATTGTCACTAACACGGTGACCCATCCTGCCAAAGTTGATGAGTGAATAATATATGACAAGTCAAATGCAAAAGCCCTGATGTTGATCACACTCAGTGTCACTAATGAGGTTCAACATCATATTTAGGATGTGAAAACATTGAAAGAGGCTTGGGATATTCTGTCCACTATTTATGAGGTGAAAAACTAGACAAAGATTCTCCATCTCCAGTTAAAGCTTCATACTCAAAAGATGGTGAGAAACTTGAGGAGTTATTATGCTGGGTATCAAAACTACAATAAAAATTAATTATGCTTGAGAAAATGATCGAGGATAAGATATTAGTTTCAATCACATTGAGATCTATCCCCTCTCAATTTTGCACATTCATCATGACACTGAACATTATAAAGTAAGTAGTATCTTTCAAAGAACTGGTAAATTTGCATCAATAAGAAGAAGCCATCTATTTCATGCAAGATGAGTTCAAGGATAAATCCCTAATTTTGAAACAACATGGTCTAAATTTCTCGAAAGGACCACCAAAGCATTCATAATAACAACAAAATTTTGAGAAGGCAAAATGATGGTGTCATATTTACTACACTAATACGCATGACATTGATCACTGCTAGTATAATGCCTTGACACAAAGCTCATCCAATAAAGAAGGGACATCAAGTGGAGATGATTCACATAAATCAAAAATATGTCCTTGATGATGGAAGTAATGTAGACATGTAAAGGAAAAACATCAATAGGATGATGAATCTAAATAGGAGGTACTCATAAAAGTAGATTGTGGTGGTGCATATAAGAATGTAGTTCTTGTCTCCCAAACCTCATCACAAATGAGCAATATTTGGTTGATCAAATATGGCACTATCAAGCATATGATAGGATGCAAGGAGCTCTTTTATTTACTAATGAATCAACCCACTAGAGATCAAGTTTAAATTATAAAAGATAAAGAGTATGTTGCTAAAGGAATTGGAACTATCACCATTCCTCTTAGGACATGAACCTGTACTCTCACAAAGGTAATGTATGTCCTTATCTTGACAATAAATCTCTTGTCTATAATTCAAGTTTTGAATCATAAGGTTAAGGTGGAGTTCATGAAAGATAATGACACAAGTCCTATATCCTCTCATTGGAAGGTAAGGTCATTGATATATCTTGCTTGAAAGATTGATTATTTTCCCTAGGTGCAGTTTCATTCAATGTTGTTTCTCTCTTCACCTCTATGACAGAGTCTACTACACTATCAAAACAAAAATAAAAACCTAATGAAAAACTATTTCGGATGGTAAGAAAAATCATAAGAAAATATATGGCTATAAAAATTGTGATGCCCACAACCTTGTAGATGCTAATCTAGTACTATTGAATGGAAATTGATTAATGACGGTAGGGCTATAAAAATAAACAATCCCTGTCAAGCCCGTCTAAATATCAACACACCCGATTTCATAAAAATTATTTAGAACCCTTTGATTATTGGGAAAAAATAAAGAAAAAATTATGTTTAAAAAAAATGTCTCAACATCTTCTTACTTGCAGGTAAAACAAATAAAGAAAAAAATAGGTTAAAAAATACATAAGTCTCAACATACTCTTATTTGCAGGGGTTCTTCTTATGGCTCCACTACATCCTCTTTTTTGAAAGTGTTATCATTGACCTGCTTTTCTTCCAATTGAAGGCTGTAGATTTCGTTTCAATCTCGATCGATGTTCTCCCCAATATGAAAGTTTGAGTAGCCAACCTATTAAACTCTCTTCTTGTTTTCTCTGTAAACAAAAAAAACACCTAAGATGTTGCAACAATGGATTTTAAATCTCTCACGTTGGAGTTAAAGGTGATTTATAATTTTTATTTTTCCCTGATTTAGTGAAGCTCGACGACCTCAGAGCAAAGCTTGGAGATCTGAGTTCCACAGGAAGTGAAGTGACTGCATCTGCGGCAGCCATTGTTGACCGAGATTGAGAGTGGCAAACCGAAGTCCGCAAAATTTGCATTGATATTTTTATCGAGTGTAGCATTACTAGATTTTACATCTATGTGCACAACATAGTGGTCCCAATCTTCTTCGAGATGCAACAGGCAAGAAAATGTTTTACGATTTATTTTCTTTGATGAAGAAGTGTGTGTTACTTACCAGAGGTATTTGGAATGCATTATGAGCATTCACTCAAACCTCTTATGACGTATGTGACATAAATATTATCTTTTGAAAGTAAATGGCCAATCAACTTTACATGTATTAATTTCATTTTATTTATTTTTAAATACAATTAAATAAATAATCATTTCAATTTATTTATTTATTTTTTGAAGGGGGAGTCATTACAAAATATAGCCCATCATCCTAAATGCAAAGATTAATATTGAATATACAATAACATATAGTACCATAAATATTAAAGCGAATATTAAAAATAAATATAATAATATTATCTATTTTAAAAATAATTGTAAATTTAATTATATTAAAAATATATATAGTACTCAATTTTAAATATAATAATATTATCTTTATTATGTAAATACAAGACAAATTCAAAAAGTGATAGTTGAATTACATTATACATAAAATAAAATTAAAAAACTAAAAAGTTGAGAATAAATATTTATACACATTTTTAAGCTCACCAGTTAGTTAACTAGGAAACCAATAAACACCATAGTTACGGCGTCTCACCGGAGGGCCCAATATCAAACGTCTTATTCTTTCCCACCCGATTATCACTGACATTGCTCCACTGAATCCAATCCCAAACCCCAACCCCAACCCCACCACAGATACATGTTCATCTACCCTGCTCCACACTGACTTCTTTTCCTTCTTTAATGGTGAAGGCAATGTTGGATTTTTCTTTTTCTCGCACTTTTGAAAAGGGTATCCGCAAAAACAAGGAGGGTTTCCCTGGTAAAATATCTTTTCAAAAGTTTCAAACTGCGGTCCTCCAGGCATTCTCCCACATAGTCTGTTGAAAGAAATATCGAAGGAGGCCAAGAAGAACAATTTTGACAGCTCCTCAGGTATCTGCCCGCTCAGATTATTTTTTGACAAGTCCAACTGCTCCAGAGTGGATATTTGCCCCAATGATGCCGGTATCCCACCTTCCAAATGGTTTCCAGACAGATTTAGTAGCCTCATGCTACTCAGACCCCCAATGTATGCCGGTATTTCCCCACTAAGATTATTATTTGCCAAATTTAGTATTGTGTTTGCTGCCAGCACATATTCCAACCTATACTCATTTCCTTTCATTACTATCCCTGGTATATCCTCATACAGTGTATTACCACTCACTTTTGAAGATTCAAGGTTCCTAAATCCCTCCAGGCACTCCAGACCAGACGGAATTCTTCCCCCAAATTTATTATTGGACAAATCCAACACCTGCAGTTTAGTGAGGTTTGTGATGGATAGAGGAATACTACCCTCAAGCTCATTATATCCAAGACTAAGAACCCTTAGCTCTTGATGATTTGCAAGGAGGTATGAAGGAAGCTCACCTGTCAATCTATTTTTGCCGAATTCCAGAAGCTTAAGCTGTGTACAATTGATCAAGGATGCGGGTAAGGTCCCTGACAATTTATTAGAACAGGCAGACAAAACTTCTAAAGAAGAAGAAAACATAATATCTATATTTCCATCGAATGAGTTGTTGGACAGCTTCAGCCTCTTTAAGGCTGTGCAATTACCCAATGTCGCTGGTATTCTCCCCCTCAAAAGGTTGTTATCCAGTACCAAATCGGTTATATGCTTGCAGTTGCCTACAAATTGTGGAATTTGTCCCCTCAGCTGATTAAATGATACATCTAAATACTCAATTGAAATCAAACCGCCAATGCTGTCAGGAATAATCCCTGAAATTTTATTTCTGTAAATAGAAAATTGAATAAGATTTTTAAGTTGACCAATGCTCTGTGGTATAGGCCCACTAAAATTGTTCCCGTCCAGATAAAGATTTTGTAGCTTGCTCATATTGGTTATTTCTTCAGGGACCATACCTGTTAACTTATTTAACCCTAAATTCAAATATGTCAACTCGGTAAGTTGTCCAATACCCTTAGGTATGCTACCTGTAAACCGATTTAGATGAAAACTTAAACGGGTCAACTGAGTCATATTGACATTGAAGATAAATTCTGAAAGCATCCCTTCAATACCATTATCACCTAAGTTAAGGATGGAGAGCGGAAGCTTGGAGATAGTCATGGGCAGGGGGCCCTTGATTTTGTTTCCTCCTACATCAATCCAATTAAGATTGCTACAGTTTCCTATTTCTGCCGGAATAGGGCCTGTGAGATTGCGAGTGCCAAACAATAATAATTGGAAAAGCTCTTTCAAATTTCCCAGTTCAGGTGGTATATTGCCAAACAGCCTATTACGACTCAATAACAATATTTCAAGTGAAGAACAATTACCCAGAGCTGCAGGGATTTCGGTCTTCAACTTGTTAGACTGAAGGTTAAGGTACTGTAAGTTCTGAAGCTTACCAAATTCAGAGGGAACACTTCCTGTCAACTTGTTGTGACCAAATGCAATAAAATATAATTTAGAACAATTACCGAGAGGAGGGGGGATAGAACCAGTTAGGATGTTACCTTCGAAAAAAATATAGGATAGGTTCTTTATCAAGCTCAGAACAGGGGGGATTGAACCGGTGAATTTGTTGTAGCCAATGACCAAATCAGAGAGAGACGTGCAGTTGCTAAGAGAATTTGGAATGCTTCCTCCCAGACCGTTGTAGGACACGTTGAGATGCTCTAACTTTCCCAGGTCACCAAATTCTGCAGGTATACTCCCCGTCAAGTTGTTATGTGAAAGTCTAATCCACTAAAGTTGGGTGCAATTAGCAAGAGATCTGGGGATCGAACCCATCAGTAGATTAATGCTGAGATCAAGTGTTCTCAATGCTTTCAGGTGGCCAAGCTCAAATGGAATCCTTCTTGTGAAATAATTACCAGAGAGGTTCAAAGTGTGCAACGAGGAGAGGCCTCCTATAGAAGGAGAGATCGTACCTTCCAATCCCAAATGAGGGAGAATTATGGCCACCACTCTCCGTGTAGACTTTCTGCACCAAATACCATTCCACGAGCACACCTCCTCCGAATTGTTAGTAGTCCAGGTGGAGAGCCATTGCATGGGGTCGAATGTAATGGCGTTTTTGAAGGACAGCAGAGCTTCAACATCCCTTTTGTCAGCATCATGGTGACCTGGCCATGCGGAATCTCCATCCATAAACACACGATCGTTCATAAGAGAAAAAGTTCCTTGTATATCAGGACTATCCTGTAAAACATTGTCCCCAATATAAGAATGAGAATACCAGTTGCTTATTTGATTGGCATGGGGTATTGCATTGGCAGTGATTAATAACAATGCTAGGCACATCATCTCCCTTAAAACACCTCCCTCCATTTTCCTTCTTCCCATTATTATTTCCTCTTCACCTCAATAGCGAACAGTTTGATGATTCAGAAATGCAAAGAGATAAATGAGTTGCGAGGTTGTTAATTTTTATCATGTCATATTAGAGATAAAAAAAATCTTTGGTTCTAGAAGAAGAGATGTTGTCAATGGTTTAGGTAAAGACTTTTTTAAAAGGTTGAAATTTGGAGTAAATAAGAGTATTGGACTAAACAAAAAATAAGTTGTGGTTGTTAATTTTCATTATGTCATATTAGGGAAAAAGTATTTGGTTTTAGAGAGAGGAGACGTCCATGGTTTAGGTAAAGATTTTTAAAAAGGTTTGAAATTTGGAGTAAATAAGAACATCGGACATAAAATCATGTCATTTTCATTGCCCATGGAAATAAATTGTGGTTAATTTTCATCGTGTCATATCAAGAAAAAAAAAAATTGATTCTAAAGAATAGAGGAAATATTTTCGATAGTTTAGGTAAAGACTTATAGAAAAAATTGAAATTTGGAGTAAACAAGAACATCAAACTCAAACATCACATCATTTTCATTATCTTTTAATTGTGTCATATCAAAGGGAAAAGACTTTGATTCTAAAGAAGACAAGATGAGATGTCGTTGATGGTTAGAAGACTTATAAAAAGGTTTGTACTTTGGAGTAAAGAAGAAGATATATTAATTGGGAAGTGCCTTGCTTGCTTTGGTTTGAAGTTGTCTTACATCGAAAAGAAGAAGATCGATGGAAAGCATGAGAGACATCATAATTCGGAGGTGCGTGTCATACCCTCAATTTGTACAAATCCCCCCATGCAGGTGGAAAGTATAACATTAAGAGGAACCACAATGTTTCAACCATTCCTCTAACGAATATTATGAAATGAATGTTAAATCATACAAATCTCTAGGTAAACGTTGTGTGAAGTGTTTTTACTCTACGTGTTTCAAATCACGACTTGTGATTTATCAACAAAAATAAAATATAATTTAGGATTGTGACTTGTCTTCCTTATAAAGAAAATCAGTGTATCCTCAACGAATAGTAGCAGTCAACGAGTTTCAATAGATAGAAAGGTATTAATGTTTGTGACCATTGAAATGAATAAAATTTTAATAGGTGACCAACGGTAAAAATAAAAAATCAAAAAATATATATTATCTTCCAAGGACTGCGAACTTTATGCCTAGATGGCTCCAAAATTCATGGGGAGGCAAGACCAAAATGGAAAGAAAGACTAAAGTGATCAAAAGGACAGGAACGGTGTTGAGGTCAAGAGGTGATAATCAAACATCAAGGAGAAGGAAACATAGAAGGCACGAGGATGAGGTGCTCACACTACCAAAGTAGAAACAACACATTAGAAATTGGGATCAAACAAACCCATTATTTTATTATTAACTTATAATATTGACATGTAAGCCATGGATCAAAATATTCAAAGGTCAATAACATGAAATGATGTGACGTATTGTAAGATGTGTGTCTCATTATTATGACACGATGTGTTGTGTTGTAAGATGCATGGCTCATTAATGTCAAGGACCACACCTTTTTCTATATGGCTCAATGGGCTTTTATCCATTAATGTGGCAAGTTAATTCCTTCCTGCATGCCACTTGCCACATTCTCTCCCTGCCATATTGCATACTTCCTCCCCCAAATTGGATGGAACCTACTCAAAAGTTCTTGAATATGCCATGTTATGCAGAGGGATTTCAGTCGGCAGAATGCAAGGATGAAAGTTGTCACGTAGGTGTGTTTCCTGTAACTGAACCCATAGTAGTTTTTTTTTGCTTTTGCTTCATTGTTATTATTATTGCACCTTCTCTCTTCATGTTTTTTATTGCAATCCTTCTCTGTTTAGTTTCTTTGTTGCATGCCTTTTCTATTGATGTTTTTTTGTTGCATGTCTTCTCTATTCATTTTTTTTGTTGTATGCCTTCTATGTTTCTTGAATTTTTGGGGTCTTCATCACGTGATGTTTTTTCTACGTGCTTTTACATCTGAGTAAAAATTTACTAGTATGTTAATGAACTAACGTAGCTGTTATTCACATGTTTTCTATTCATTCTACTCTATTATTTATATATGCAACACATTTCTATTGGATTAAGCTCAGATTGGAAGACGTGTGGGTCATTACTATGGAATCCACTACCATTTTCCACATGGCTTGATAGGATTTTATCCATTACTAAGTCAATTTAATGCTACCCTATGCACCATGAATAAACGTTTCTTGGCATGCTTTCTTTGTTCATTTTTTTTGTGTGACATCACATCTAAGTAGACATTTATTGGTATGTTAATGAAATGATGGAACATTACACCAAAAAATGTCTCTCCCTACCTTTCTTGTGGACCTCCTCCACATAAACAACCATAGAACCGATCATACAATGTTTTGCAAAAGATCTCAATTGGCAAAATGGAAGGATGAAAATTATTGTTATTGTGCCTTCTATATTCATTAATTTTTTAGTGTGCATGCATATCTAACTAAATGTATACTAGTATGTTAAAGGAGTGATGAAACATTACATAGAGTGTGTTGCTTGTTAATGAACCCACAACTATGTTCTTTTTCTTTTCATGTGCCTATTATTGTTACTTTACCTTCAATACCCTTATTGGAAGACATTTATTAGAGGGATGAAATGTTACCTAATTTTGAACCCACATCATCTGCATGTTTTTATTCACATCTTGTTCCAAATTTGTTGGTATTTTAATGGAAGCATTGGATATTTTCTAAATTCATGTCACTATGTGCTTCTTTTTTGTGTTGCATTTCTATTTCCCTACATAACATGGGTTGGAAGACGCAACATTCACTATTGTGTGGATGTAAGGCCCAAAGTTTTTAATGGACATACCAAAATATGTTATTCTCATATGTACCTGTCAATTAATGTTGTTTTATTTTCATGGCCAATTATGAACCCACAGCATCTACATGTTTTCATTCACATCTTTCTCCAAATCTATTGGTTTTCATTCATATGTTCCTATCAATTTATGTTGATGTAGTTATTCATTCACATTTTATAATTTGTTGATTAAATCGCTCAACATTTTCTACTGTATGGATGGAACCCTAGAATTTGTTGATATTCTATTCTGAATTAATATGGGTCATTCATATAAAACAATGTGCCAGGTTGAAATATGAGTGTGTGCACAAGATGTAACACGTACTGGTATATGGATAAAAGCCATAAGGGTTTTCATTCACATACCGGTAAATGTTTATGTGGTTCTATCTAAAATAATGATTTCATTAACATACTAGTAAATGGTTTTGGCTATCAGTATTGAATGAGAATTTCATTAACATACCAGTAAATGTTGTTATGTTGTTGTTGCATGTTTTTCTTACATTTTTCATTCTATTGACAATGTTGTTGAATAATTTTTCCATTAAATTTTCACAAACAATATCCATGCATTTTTGTTTTGGATAGAAGTTGAATTGTTGTGAAGGGTGAATGTTTGTCTGGCTGCTCATTTGTGAAAAATGTACGAATGTTATGTTTCTTAACACTTGTTGTGTTTGCAAAAATTGTGCTACATTTATTATTTTTACATTATGTTTCTTAACATAGTATATGTTTCTGAAGTTTGGAAATATCATATAGTTATTGCTTTTCAAAGTTTGCAAAGTTTTTAAAGCTCAATTTTTATTGCTTCTATTTTTTACATGTGTTGTTCATGTTTGTTATTTGTGGGTAATGATGACAAATTTTGATTTCACAATCAACAGTGGAGAAGAATAATTGCTAAGTTATTTTCAGGTGAATTTTTCTAATTTGCATTAAGCTTGTGATCCATTTGTAGAATTAATGGTAGATAACAAGTAAAATTAATTACAATACACTATCAAACTAAATATCTCTACTGTCACTACATTTATCAATACTATTCTTGACATTATAAAAGAAGGTAAATACATTTCATTACATTAATTTATGGTAAAATAAAACTTTAACCATCCAAGGTGGAAAAGTTGAGTTGTGCCCTTCATTCCCTATATTCGGAGATATTAGAGTTTTTGTTTGTCCTTCAGTGGCTTTGTCCTTCATGTGATTTATTACGATGTTAATGGAAAGGGAAGTTCTACAATATGAACCAATTGGGGATAGGATGTTTATCATGTCATTCAATATATGATGTTGTTCGAGTAGAGGGTTGAATTCCATGCTATAATGTATTCGCCTCTCTAATTTACTTTTAGCCTTCTCAAATTACTTGTCTCTTTTCTCTTGCTCTCTCTTTTGCCCCTGTTCTTGGATCTAACATATCTTATCCTACTCCTTCATATGCCTTTTTCTTACATATTTGAGTTTCTAGTTTCCCCTTATTTCCGTTTCAACTTGTTTTAAGGATTTCCTATCATCAACTTCTTATTTCTTCTTTGCCTTTGATCCTTCCTTCTCCTTCTCGCGGGTCTCTTGTTATATAAACATTTGTTAATACTCCTCTGATGTGACAATTTGTGATACTCCTCTGATGTGACAATTTGTGATTGTTGGCTCAACTTGAGTGAAAATTTTCCTAATTTCTTTGTAATCCTTTTCGCTAGCAATTTTAGAAATGTTGATGTTGGAGTTTGACACTCATTGCTTTTTGCTTGCCTGCATTCATTGATTTCTACAATTTCCTCATTGGCATCTAGATAAACTATTTCATCATCTATGCTCCATTGTCCATTTGGTACATAGTAATTAACTATTTCTAGTGGAATAGAAGGCGACAATGATGACATTGATGCAGAGACATAAACTTCAATAATTTCATAATTCAAGCCTAGATTTGCTACTCCCTCCCTTAGCTAATCTATTTGGCTTACTTGCATAGGCAGATTTAAACCGTCTTAGTTGAAACTAAATAATGCATCCATTTCATTACAATGGACATTCAAATCCTCTTCACCATTAATGTATATAATATTTAAATAAATTATTTCATGTTCAACACATTGTGTATTTTTTCTTTCACCTTCTTCACCTTGAACAACATTACCTTCCTTCATTTGCTCCATCTTCTCTATTGTAGGTTCAATGTCTTCCTCAGTCAAGCCTGCCAACCTCAATATATTTATTGTAGAACGAACTTCATCCTCCTTGACATCAAAATTTGCACTCATATTCATATCATTAACAAGTGCCTCAGGGTTAAAGGGACATATTCTTATCCATCAAAATCTATATTTGATATTATTTATAGTTACTGCCATCTTTATACTTATGCTAACCAAAGTGGCCAATTATTGTCTCTCTATCTCAAAACCATGATTTGTATTCATCCATGTCATCTTTTCATTCCTGAAGTACACCTTGAATAGACCAAAGACACTTACATCAAGTGGATGAAATTTGTGGTTAGTATGTGCGAGTAATGTAAGAAGATCCATACCCAAATCTCTAGCCTCTTCAATCATTGAAAGTGTGACATGGCTATCATACCCAATAAAAATGAAAAGATGTCTATTACTAGGTAAAAATCCTCTAGGTAAAGATTTGGTGAAATGATGCTACCAATTCATGAACAATTTTTTTGTCATCCAAGCATGGGCTTGGGTAGCCATGCATGCACTTGGTTCACATCCAATAATGAAATTGATCTAATGATATTGATCCATGTATCTGATGTAGGATTTCATCAAATCTTATTACACTTTAATCTAATTTTTGAATAATATGCATACATATATCTAATTTTTTAAATAAAGTTGAGTTGTAGGTATTCATTCCTGATCCAGTATCTATAAACACGTGTTTAACTACTTTATTTTGAATTTTCAACTTTAGTGAACAATGATAGATTTTCTCTATTGTTTGTTTGATAGGATAGTCTTCCTTTTCAAAGGACATCACTTTGTCATTATCCTTTAATGTATTCATTAGAGAAGTAAAGTAAACAAGTTCTGTATCATCTAGAAGAGTTGTCTCATGTAATGCCTCATGTAGGATGTCCTTTTAAATAGTTGATCTCTTTAATAACCGAAGAATGGAAATCTTGGCATGGGTTTTTTTTAGTTGATTAATTATTTCATACATTTTTTTGAATGGATGTCCTAATTAGAGGCAGAAGGGGATGAGGAGGAACATTTTGACTACCTTTGTTCTTACATCTTGTAGTAGTGACAACATGGACTGCGTAACCCAATATAATCCTTGGGAAGATAATGGGGGTTGGATGGTAAATAATACAACATTGAGGTCTAGGAGGATGGGAAAGAAAATCAATCATACACACCCTTTGGCACTTAGTGATAATATGTATAATCATGGATTGGAATTTACAAAAATATGAATTAAGGAAATTTAGAGATTGTTCATTATTGATTTTATCCTTAATCATGTATAAATATTTGTTCCATGGAATGACATAGTTGTTACTATTTTTACATAATAAAGGCCAACAACATATAATGATTTACATCATAGCTTGAGTAAAAAAATAGAAACAATGTTCATTTATTATAGTTATGTGTTTTTTTTATATTAGGTGAAAAAATAGAAATAAAAAATTGGGTCTAAAAATGAAACCTTTAGACTAAAATTAAAAAACCCTATAAAAAGGATGAAACCCTAAGTGCAACCTAGGGTTTGGAAATGTTCAAGCAAATATAGGTTCACCAATAAATTTTATCCTATTTTGATTATGTGATCCTTAATTAGGATAAAACTATAATACTAAATCATATTATAAAATATGAAAATTAAGCATAAGTCTTAATGTAAAGGATTGGAGTTGAACTGACAATTGAGATTACTAAACATAGAAAGTATAATAGAAGTTAAGAAACTTAAAGATTTATCCTATTTTTTATAAGACTAAGATAGGTGGTAGATGGCAGTAAAGATGACAAGTTGGATTATGAGTCTTTTAGATGAGGTTCTGTCTCTTTAACTATGCTCAAATTATATTTTTAGGCTTGGGTTGGTAGTATCCGACACTATGTTATGAACTAGATGCTTCTAATGTGTCTATGTCTATGAAAATAAAATTTAATTGCTTGCATAATACCCAAAAAAATGTTTCCTTTATTTCACAACCCTCAGTCCACTTCAATTTATGTTTAGACCTTAAAAATGTGGAAAAAAGTGGGTTGAGCCAACCTCAACCAAACCCTAATGATTGGTTGAGCACTATCTACATGTCTAATAGTCCAAGGAGGGAAATCAAGTTGCATGTAGTTCTCCCCATTAGGTGTATGTGTGCAATAGTGATTATTTAATGTATGCAACATGTGATCTATCTTTTGACAATTAGAAAATGACATGTTTAGCTTTACTCTCGAGTGTTTCATACTTGGTGTGGAACTACTTTTAGTGATTTATTTTCAATTTGGTAATAATAACTTTAGCCTTCTTAAATGTGCAAGTGTTTGAGTGTGCTTGATAAGTGTTACATAGATGATCAATAAGCATAAAAGTATTTTTTATTTATATGATTCGAATTAGGTAATTTCCCTCTCCATCAACATTGTAGGAAAATGGGCTAACCCTTAGGAATGATTTGATTTTTAAAATCTACTATAGCTTGGTGGGAGATAGAACCATCATCTTTTATGAAAGTGATGTTTCCATCTAGGAGATAGTAATATTGATATAATTATATCAATATGTCAAAGTAAGATAGATGATTTATAATAGACTATAGGTTTCCTATGGGTGACTAACAACAACTTGGATGGATCAGACCCATAGATAGCATGTAGGTGTGAGAGGATAGAAAACTAGAGTCGTGTATGTACACGTAAGTCATGTAAGATGAAGGTAAGTCAAAAATGATATTTATAAGTGTCTAATACCAAATTTTAGTATCTAATCTTAGCATAATGGTTTGATTTTATTACATTATTTAGCATAACTATTAGGTAGTCATTTGATAGTTTTGGTTGGATAGTTACATTGCAGTTAGTAAACCACAGTTTTGATAACCAATTTTTATATGTATTTAATCTCCTACTTTGTTCATCAATAAACATCAAGCATTATAATTTATTTATTATAGTAGTATAGCATACCAACCTTGAGACCTGTGCAGTACAATGGAGAGAGTTAGTTGGCTAAGAAGTGTAGAAGCATTGTAAGTCTCTGAGTGGCCAAAACACAATGATCTGTTGAAGATGATGGATCCAAGCTTGAGGCCTGATTGACACACAATAGAAGAAGATGCTTTGATAAAATGTACAACATAGCTAAATAAGTAGTGACACTTGAGATGGTAGCATGAAAGTCTGAAGCCATTCTAAGTCTTCATCTAACAATAAAGTCAGCAATAAGATTTCATCTAGGCTGGTCGATGCTTACCTAATCGAAGCATAACAATAGAAGTGATCAAGGCCTTAGACACTATGAAAATAAATCCATTGAAGAGTATGGAAGCATGCAATAAATCATTGGAGATTATATCAATTGTAAATAAGTGAAGCCCAGTTGCTAAAGTAAAGTAACACGTGCAGCATACTAGCCACAACACAGGCCACACACCAAGCAGAAGCATGGAAGTCTATTGGAAGAGTTTTTACAGCATGTAGGAGATTTTTTGTGTTTATTTTAATCACTCATAAGGTTTGAACCTTGGGCCCCATAGTTGAAGAGCAACATTCAAACCTTAACTAAGAGAGCATCATAACGGTTGGTCAATGTTGAACTAAGACACCATTATTTGCCAATATATATTACAAACTATTACCATTAATTTCTCTATAAATGTTATCATCTTGCATAGAAAAATCCTATAGTGAAGGGCCCTCTTTCCAATAAGTGAAATAAGAAAGCAACATTTCTACAAGGTACATTTTTTATACATAATTTTGAAGCATAAAACACTGTTTTGATTGTAAAATTTTGTATAAATAAAGTAAAAAAAAAATGTCTGCACCCAAATTACTCATGTTCTATGCCCAAATTCTCAACGGGACAAATTTTACTTTATGTAAGATGAAGATGTGAATGATTATTCAATTCGAAGAATTATGGGGCATTGTCACTAACACGGTGACCCATCCTGCCAAAGTTGATGAGTGAATAATATATGACAAGTCAAATGCAAAAGCCCTGATGTTGATCACACTCAGTGTCACTAATGAGGTTCAACATCATATTTAGGATGTGAAAACATTGAAAGAGGCTTGGGATATTCTGTCCACTATTTATGAGGTGAAAAACTAGACAAAGATTCTCCACTCCAGTTAAAGCTTCATACTCAAAAGATGGTGAGAAACTTGAGGAGTTATTATGCTGGGTATCAAAACTACAATAAAAATTAATTATGCTTGAGAAAATGATCGAGGATAAGATATTAGTTTCAATCACATTGAGATCTATCCCCTCTCAATTTTGCACATTCATCATGACACTGAACATTATAAAGTAAGTAGTATCTTTCAAAGAACTGGTAAATTTGCATCAATAAGAAGAAGCCATCTATTTCATGCAAGATGAGTTCAAGGATAAATCCCTAATTTTGAAACAACATGGTCTAAATTTCTCGAAAGGACCACCAAAGCATTCATAATAACAACAAAATTTTGAGAAGGCAAAATGATGGTGTCATATTTACTACACTAATACGCATGACATTGATCGCTGCTAGTATAATGCCTTGACACAAAGCTCATCCAATAAAGAAGGGACATCAAGTGGAGATGATTCACATAAATCAAAAATATGTCCTTGATGATGGAAGTAATGTAGACATGTAAAGGAAAAACATCAATAGGATGATGAATCTAAATAGGAGGTACTCATAAAAGTAGATTGTGGTGGTGCATATAAGAATGTAGTTCTTGTCTCCCAAACCTCATCACAAATGAGCAATATTTGGTTGATCAAATATGGCACTATCAAGCATATGATAGGATGCAAGGAGCTCTTTTATTTACTAATGAATCAACCCACTAGAGATCAAGTTTAAATTATAAAAGATAAAGAGTATGTTGCTAAAGGAATTGGAACTATCACCATTCCTCTTAGGACATGAACCTGTACTCTCACAAAGGTAATGTATGTCCTTATCTTGACAATAAATCTCTTGTCTATAATTCAAGTTTTGAATCATAAGGTTAAGGTGGAGTTCATGAAAGATAATGACACAAGTCCTATATCCTCTCATTGGAAGGTAAGGTCATTGATATATCTTGCTTGAAAGATTGATTATTTTCCCTAGGTGCAGTTTCATTCAATGTTGTTTCTCTCTTCACCTCTATGACAGAGTCTACTACACTATGGCATTATAGATATGGGAACCTTTCTTCTAGTTCTTTCTACCAACTCAGCTCTAAGGTCACTGTATGTGGACTTCCTCAGCTTCCCCATTCTTTTCTTGTATGCCTTGGATGTCTTGACAACAAATAACATAGGGTTCCATTCGAGCCAATTTCCTCACAAGCCAAGGATCATCTTGATGTGGTACATACCAATCTATGCAAACCCCTACATGTTTTTTTCCATGGATTCATGTACTTCTAATTATTTGTTGATGATTTATATCACAATACATGGGTATTCTTTCTCAAGAAGAAGAGTAAATCCTTTACTAATTTTATTGTCTTTTACTAACTTATTATCACCCAATCAGGGAGGCCTCTTCATCTCCTCCACTTAGATCGAGGGGGAAATTCACATCAAAGGAATTCTTGGCATTATTGAAGCAACACAACATCAAAAAACACCTGACTATTCCCTATATGCCCCAATAAAATGGAGTTGTAGAGAAACACAATCATTTAATCATGGAGATGGCTTGTTGCATGCTTTCCACTACAAAGTTAGAGGTGCCATTTTAGGTAGAATTAGTTCAGACAATTGTATATCTTCTCAATAGGGCCCCTACAAAGATCTTGCAAGATAAGACACCAGAAGAGGTATGGAGTTGTCATAAACTTTTGATCTCTCATTTTAGATTATTTGGTTTTACATCTTATATGCATGTCCCAACTAAAAGGAGGAAGAATATCAAATCAAAGACACTTCAATGCCTTCTATTGGGGTATAGTAGTACCTAAAAAGCATATCATCTCATGGATCTTGAGACATAAAAGTTGAGACATGGTTTTTGATGAGTCATCATTCGAATCATTACCATAGAAGGATTCAAAACATACCACCTCTCATAGACAATTCCCACAATTATATGATGATAATGAAGAGTCTTGTCACAAAGAAGGTGAGCTGCAAGGAGAATTATTCATTGATCTTGTAAATTTGGAAGATAATTCTTCAACAAATCAGTAGTAACATCGACGTCTAAAATGGGTAGAAATAACCATCAATGACTCACACCTAAACTCTAATCCAAATACTTCATCAAGAGTTTAGACCAAAAGATAGGTGAGAAATAAAGTTAATCTCGCATTGATGAGTTTGGTAGTTGACAACACTGAACTAGAGATAGTTCGAGAGGCTTT
Organism: Torreya grandis; assembly: GCA_037957365.1. Lineage (NCBI taxonomy): Eukaryota > Viridiplantae > Streptophyta > Pinopsida > Cupressales > Taxaceae > Torreya > Torreya grandis. Next base: position 7,948,240 of record JARHVA010000111.1, on the reverse strand, counting down.
ATGTCAAACTCAGTGGAAGAAGGCCATGGATGCTAAATATGATACCATCATCAAAAATGGGATATGGTAACTTGTCCAACTATCTATAAAAAATAAATACATTGGCTACAAGTGAATTTTCAAGACAAAATACAAGGCAGATGGATCCATTAATAAATATAAAGCATGAATTGTTGCAAAGGGATATGCTCAACAAGAAGGAATTGATTATGAGGAGACCTTTGCACCCATTACTAAGATCAAGACCATAAAATTTATTTTCAAACTTGCAACATAAATGGGATGGAAGCTTCAGTATATGGACATTAAAATTGCATTCTTGAATGGTAATCTCAAAGAAGTGTATATGGCCCAGCTAAAGGCTTCATTGACAAACAACAACCACAAAAGGTATGTCATATAATTAAGTCACTTTATGGAATTAAAAAATCACCAAGGGTATGGTACATTAAGATAGATGATCATCTATTATATCATGGATTCATTCATAGCCCCTCATATTCAAATTTATATATCAATAAGGTAGGAACAAAGATTGTCATTCTGGTTTTGTATGTGGATGATCTTGTGATCATAGGAAGTTCAGATAATCTCATTGAAGAAGTAAATAATGATTTAAATAAATCCTTTGACATAAAATAATTGGGGATACTTCATTATTATCTTATCTTGGAGATATGGAAAAAGAAAAAATATATTTTTGTCTCGTAGATGAAACATGCCAAGATACTACTTGAGAAATACAGGACGATAGATTGTAAACCAATGTCAACTCCAATGGAGAAAGGTTTTCAACTATCATGATTTTTGGATTCACCTCAAGTAGATGAAACTCGCTATAGATAACTTGTTGGGAGTCTCATTTACTTGACATATACCAAACCAAACATATGCTTTGTTGTCAATTATCTTTTGAGATTCATGAAAGATTCAAATAAGTGTCATTGGGTTGCAGTGAAACACATTTTGAGATATGTTTGAGGTAAAATTGATTATGGTCTAGAATAAAATAATTCAAATTTCTTCTTATAAGGTTACATAGACTCAAACTATGATGGATCTATTGATGACAAGACATCAACCTTTGAATACATTTTTCATCTTAGATCTAGACCGATTTCATGGATTAGTAAGAAGCAATTTTTATTTTCTCTCTCATCCATAGATGCAGAATACCATGCTACATGAGATGTGTGTGAAGTAATTTGGTTACATCACATTCTATCTGACATAGACATTCTTGAACATCAGCCACCAATCCTTTTCTACAATAATTAGGGTGAGTTAAAGCTTGTCAATAATCTAATATTTCATAAAAGGACCAAACACATTGAGGTCCAATACCACTATATTAGAGAACAAGTTTTAAACCACCACATTCAACTCCAGTATTGCCCAATAGATTCACAAATAGTAGATATACTCATCAAGTCACTTGGCAAGGTGAAATTTGATCTATTTTGGGGGTACATTTGTAAAAATAACTTAATAAAGGGGGGAACGTTAGTGTACTTAATTGATTTTATTACATTATTTAGATTAATTATTAGGTAGTCATTTGATTGTTTCCATTAGACAGTTACACAGCAGTTGGTGGATTATGGTTTTGATAACCAATTTTTGTATGTATTTAATCTCCTATTTTGTTCATAAATCAACACCAAGCATTCTAATTGCTTTCATCTACAACATGCACTTGATTTTAGAAGCTCGTTAGCTTGCTTAATTAGTCTATGCATGATCATGATAAGATACAAAATTGAGTTTTTTTTAATTCCATGATCTACCTAGCCACCCCCAAGGAATTTTCATAGAGTCCATAAGATGTTTCTAAGGAGACATCTCCCCACTCAATCCATCGATCCATACATAATCCACTGAAATACTCTCATGTTTATTAATCTAATATGTTGTGATATTATGATCTATTATGAAATTTAAAAAAGGTTCTCGTAGCATCCATTCTAACAAGGCTCTGTTATAGTCCATGATTCATGATCCCCTAGATAGGTGATTAGAATCCCATTTTAATTCCTTGACTTCTTTAAATAGTTATCCCTTTCTCATGATAGTCATGGCAACCATTAATTACTAAAACTAACTCTTTGTCATTTGGGAAAATTTTAATTAATTAAGGAATGGTGATTCTCATGTTGTCCTAACTACTATGATTATTTGTGGCTTTTTCCTTTATTTGTTCATGTTTATTTTATTTTTATTGTTTGGTCGACCATGTTTTCTTATTGTAGTCTCTTTTCTTCCTACTACATGCACTCCACCTTCATCATTAATTATCACTAGTCATTTTCCTTATTTTTGACTATTTTTCCTTTTACCCAGAGTGGCTTTTAAGTCATTAACTTGTTGTAGAATATTTTTCACCTTGGATACCATTTCAATTATGGTTTCTCCTTTGTTTATCATATTTACATTTCATATCATTTTCTTTCTTTCCTTAATAAATTTTTTTTGGATTATCTATCGATTGTGACCACTATTTAACTTATTATTACAAGATGATTGTTCTCCATGATGGCTACTATGTGGATTGTACTTGTTTCATTGCTAATAATTATTTAATTTATAATTTTAGCCTTATTATTTATTTTATCATATTTTCACCTTTTTAATTTAGTGATGATGAAGCCTTTGACTTCCCTTAGCTAAATCTATTTTTATTTCTTTTCCTTTTCTTTATCCAACAAAAATGTGGATATTTATCCAATCCAAAACATAATGGGTTCAATTCATATTAATTTCAATAAGGCATAAGATGTTAATTGTATGTGTGGCCTACTTTACTCATAATCTTATGCATATAAGGTAACTAACATCACCAATCCCTACTATTGGGGTCCATGCTCACTATGGATGTCCTTTGTTAAAGCTCTAGGTTTTGTTGTGTTGACTCAGATAACTATATAAAAAACTCAATGAAAACCATTACCAACTCATCTCATCATCATCATCATTACCCAAATCTGGAGGAGGATTGAATACTCTCTTGTAGGGTACAATATTTGGAGACAACAATCAACTCATGTATGAGTGATGTTATAATGATGTTATCAATATTTGGATGCACTAACATATGATCATAGATAGAATTAGATAAGGACATGCTTCTTGTGGTAATTAAACTTTAAGGACAAAGTTTCTTGAAAGAGGGAAATATGTAGTACCCTGCCTCACATCACCTTGTCTTAGTCTCATGTTTAAGTATTAATCAAGGTTGGACTTGTTAATTAAGTTATTTTATATAATAGGGAAAATTCCTTATTTCATGAACCCTTTTTATATTTCATATTATATCAAGGGAAAAGACATATATGATTATGGTTGTGATAAATAAGCATTTGATTATTGTGATTCTGATTATATCTCTTCATACCATAGATCTACCATGATGAGTCTAGTTTATATTTAGGGAATTGGGGTTCATGCTATTCTCTCTCTCTCTCTCTCTCTCTATATATATATATATATATATATATATATATATATATATATATATATATATATAGAGAGAGAGAGAGAGAGAGAGAGAGAGAGAGAGAGAGAGAGAGAGAATAGCATGAACCCCAATTCCCTAAATATAAACTAGACTCATCATGGTAGATCTATGGTATGAAGAGATATAATCAGAATCACAATAATCAAATGCTTATTTATCACAACCATAATCATATATGTCTTTTCCCTTGATATAATATGAAATATAAAAAGGGTTCATGAAATAAGGAATTTCCCCTATTATATAAAATAACTTACTTAACAAGTCCAACCTTGATTAATACTTAACCATGGGACTAAGACAAGGTGATGCTAGGCAGGGTACTACATATTTCCCTCTTTCAAGAAACTTTGTCCTTGAAGTTTAATTACCACAAGAAGCATGTCCTTAGCTAATTCTATCTATGATCATATGTTAGTGTATCAAAATATTGATAACATCATTATAACATCACTCATACATGAGTTGATTGTTGTCTCCAAATCTTGTACCCTAGAAGAGAGTATTCAATCATCCTCCAGATTTGGGTAATGTTGGGACATTTCCAAGCATGTGGGTATACATATAGAGGAAATGAATCTCTAGATTTAAAGGGCTAGCTCCTTGAATATATCTCTGAAAAATAACCTCTATCTAAACCAATTTTATTGAATGGAAAAGAGTTAGAAATTTCATAAAGAAACCTGTTCTAAGAATGGTGATGTACCAAGATTATCTTCCTCATGAATACCATACCTTAGTACACGATATAACAAAATACACAGACTATTTTCAAGCTCTAAAGATTATAACACAAAAAATTTAGTATAGAGGTGAGATGTATGAAATGACACAAGGCAAATGAACTGAAAGACAACCCATACATTCCAAGAACAATTATACACATGTAAAAATTCAACACACTTGGATGTACTCTATATGACCTGTTAGACCCAAAACTCTTGCTCAAGCGTGAATGACAAAGGATAGAAGGATGAAAACCATCACTTGTTTTCACTATATGTCACTTACACACTTAGACAATTGCTTAGAACTTCAAAGAAAAAGACTTGTACCAATGCTTAAAGGTAAAACATGACATCAATTGAGCAGGGCTTCGCCATACACTACGTGGGTGTCTTTACACTAGCAAAAGGGTTGTATTTATAGTAGAGAGGAAGAGAGAGGAGGAGGCCTTTGGCATTAGAAAGAAGAATAATTATATTAGGATTATCCATCTATAACTGCAACTAAATTTACAAATGATGCTCATTTATGCCATTTGATTGATCCATGTCACCTCCCTTGATCACTCTTGGCCTGATCTCTCAAAGATGCTTCTCCAACAGTTGCCCAGTGGAATCAAGATATTTTGAGTAATGGCATCAATGATTTTATTACAAGAGAGTCCACATGTTGTAGATTTTTCCTGATGCTAACAAATTTCCATCAGCTTGCTAAGGTGTGTAATGGTGCAGGGGAGAGTCATTTTAATTCTATTGGCCTTATCCTCCTTCTTTGATTGGTCATCAAAAAATGACTCAGATCATGACTTGATAAATGGTGAAATGAGCCCCCTGATTTGCTTTAGTGGATGCAAAATGTGAGCCCTTGGATTTTCTTGGGATCCTTTTGTTTGAACACTAATGGCTAGTCCCTCATCCTATTGGGACCAATTCCTTCATGACATTTTCCTCAAGCATTCTTCTTAGGCATTTTTAACTAAAAGAAACCACCTTTTGGGCCCCTTTGGATTGGTTCACCTTTGCTGAGAATGTTCCTTCAGGGTTTTGGAGTATCTCTTCAGAAAGATTGTTTTGGAAAAAATGTCTGAAACAATTCTTTCAGACTTTTGGAAAAAGACACTTCTTTTGGGATAATACCTTCGAAAGAATTTTTGAAGACAAAATTTATGAAACAATTCCTTTGGACCTTTTTCAAGCACCTTTCAGATAAATTAATTATTCCCTTCAGAAGCTTGAAACAAGACACTTTGCATAGAAAAGGACCCTTTGGAAGAATGAAAGTGCACTTCGATAATATTGAAATGGACCTCTTTTGAAGAATTGAAAGTGACCCTTTTTCTGAGAAAAGGATCCTTTGAAAAAGTTAAAGTGTACCAATTGGAAATCCATTTCCTTCGAAACAATTCCTTCGGAAGGATTATTGTAGATAAAATGTCTGAAACAATTCCTTTAGAAAATTTGGAAATGTCCCTTCGAACTCTTGGAAGATGCCTTTCAGAGAAATTAACTATTTCCTTCCATGAGAAAAGACCCTTCAAAAGAATGAAAATGTCCCTTCAGAAATATGAACATCCTTGATTCTTTCAGAAAAGTTGAAAGGACAAATTCCTTTAGAGAAATTCCAAGGGACACTTTCCTTTAGACTTTTTGCAAGTGACTACTTTTTTGAGAAAAGATCCTTTGAAAAGTTTGAAAGTGCCCTTTGGAAAAGTGTGAGAGACATTTCCTTTGAAAAATTTGGAAATGTCATTTCTGAAAACCTAAAATGGACCAATTCCTTAAAAGAATAAACCCTTTAAAAAAGTTGTAAAGGACACTTTTCCTTCAAAAATCTTGAAGATGCCTTTCGAAAATCATAAAATGTACCCTTCAGACTTTCTGCAAAGGACACTTTCATGATAAAAGACCCTTCAAATTTTTATAAGTGACCCTTCAATAATCTTGAAATAGACCAATTCCTTCAGACTTTTCTATTTTGGACAAAAAGTTCAAAATAATTCCTTTGAGACTTGGACAAAAATCCTTAAGCAAAACCTTGTCGAAAGAAATAACACTTGAAAAAAATGACTGAAATAACACTTGAGCACTTTGTTGTGGGGATAAATCAATTAGTAATGTTGCACTTAGAAAAAATGAAAGATGCAAAACTAGGTATGAAAATTTGCTAATATTCTTGGAAATTCCAAGGGGAGGCATGCCTGTTATGCCTATGACCAGTTACCTAAATCCTTCCATTAGGAATGGAGTCACACATATAGGCAACCAAAAATGACTTGAACAAACTTTTGGCCCAAAAAACATAAGCTGGATTGATTCATATGCACAATGACAGAGATGCATGCCAAACAAAAGGAAGGAAACACACTTATGCTACATAACACTTAGGGAACACAATAGCAAACCAAAGGAAACAAACCTAAACTAATATTTAAAATAGACTTGAAAGGACTAATAGCATAACTTTAGATGTATCTGATTCACGGGGATAGGCAATTCTTCTCCATTCATCTTGGTTAGCTGGAAATATTTGTTCTACTTGCACTTGTTAATGATATAAGGGGCACTCCACAAAGTGTCAAACTTTGTATGTCTACCTGGTTTTAATCTATCCTCATCCCATTTTAGAACCAAGTCACCTTCCTTGAACACTCATGCACTTGCTCTTTTGTCAAAGGACTTCTTCATGAGTACTTGGTGGTGTTCCATGGTTTTATGTGCATTATTTCTTATTTCTTACAGTGACATTAGTTATGTCAATTTGACTTCCATTGGATTATTTTCAAGTAGTTCCAACTATTATGAAAGTTATAGATCAAGGAGCTCTTGAGATATGGACAATTTAGCTTCTCTCCCATAATAAATAACAAAGGGAGAATTACCAATTGATCTCTTAAGAGTAATCTTGTCAGCCCATAAGGTTGTCTTCAACTTGTTGTGCCATGCTTTTTTATTGTTCTCCAATGTCCTCTTGATGATCTTGATGAGATTTGTGTTAGTATATTCAACCAACCCATTACCTTGAGGGTAATAGTTGGATGAATTACTCAAATAAACTCCATTCCTATTTTCCCAATCAAAACTTTTAACACTTATGAAATCAAGTGCATTATCAAAAATGATAACATGGGGAACTCCAAACCTTGTTATAATGCTCTCATACAACTCCAAGATAGCATTTTCACTTACCTCCTTCAATAAAACAACCTCTACCCACCTTGTGAAGTAGTTGGTAGCAGTCAATATCCATTTCTGTCTAGCACTTGATGGGGGGTTGATCATACCAATAAAATCAAGGCCCCATTACGTGAAAGGCTAGTCTACTTGGATAGGATTCAATGCAAGGGCTGCAAGTTTCTATTTGCCTACAAAGAAGGCACATTGAGAACACTTTTTATCCCAGTGGTAACAATATTTAAAAAGACTAGGCCAATAGTAACTATCCTTCATTGTCTTTGTAGTTGTCATCCTAGGAGAGAAATGACCTCTATCTGCACCACTGTGAAACTTTTCCAATAGCATATCAAACTGATCATTGTTAACACACCTCAACAACACACCATTCACATATTTTATAAAGAGAACACCATCTACATGATAGTAAGGAATGGTCTACAATCTAAAATACCTCCTTTGAGACTTTTTCAAGCCATTGGGGCACTTACCATTTTAATAAAAAACTAATGATGTCTTGTGTCTAACTTTAAACTTGTATGTGATTGGCTAGTTGGGATTGAACTTGGTTGATCAAGACTTCCTCTTTTGGCTCTTAGAAATTTGAAGCTAAGTTCTCACATAATCCTTTTCCTCTTACCAAATTTGTAAACATAATATCCACATCATACTCCATAACCTTTGTAATCCACCAAACTCTCTTTTCATTGAGGTCTTTGCTTAGGAGAAACACCTTGGTGCTAGGATGAGAAACCATGATATGTATCTTATTTTTTGAAACCATGTGTTTGAATTTTTTCAATCCTCTTATCACTACTATGGCTTTCTTCTCAACAAATTTATACTCGACCTCATTATCTTCCAATCCTTGGCTAAAGAATGTAATTGGTTGCTCTACCTATTTATCATTCTTTTATGTATGCATATTTGATATTGTATCAAGGTTATCAAAGATATATAGTATGAAATATTTTGCAAAGTTTGGGTTCAAAAGAGTAGGAGATTTTTTAATTGTTTGATTGATTGCCTCAAAACTACCCTTACCTTCCTTTGTCCAAGCAAAAGCTTAGTTATTCTTGAGCATGGTTGTGATAGGCTTTACCATAGTTGTAAATCCTAAAATAAAACTTATTACAAAGTTTATTTTTCTCAAGATGATTTGCAGTCCTTTCTTTTGTTGAGGCAAAGACAAGTCTAGAATAGCATCAATCCTCTTGGGGTCAATAGACAAGCCTTATTTTGAAACAATATGACCCAATAGCTTACCTTCATGGACAACAAAGATGCACTTTTTTGGATTAAGGGATATTCCATACTCCTTACACTTCTCAAACACCTACCTTAGATGTTCCATATGATCTGTAGCACCCTTTGAAAAAATAGTTATATCATCAAGGTACACAAGCAAACACTTATTCATCAAACCTTTAAAATCCATGTTCGTTACCCTTTGAAATATAAATCCAGCATTGGATAAACCAAATGGCATCTTCATATAGGCAAAGGTCTCCCATTTTGTAGTGAAGGTTGTCTTGAATTGATCCTTTTTATGTACTAGTATTTGATCCTTAATAACCATCAAGAAGCGAGAAGCGTTGAGAACCTGAAACAACTTGCATAATTTGTTCCATGGAAGGTAGTGGATAATGATCCTTGAGAGACACTCTATTAAGGTCTCTAAAATCCACACAAAGTCTGATCTCTCTATTCTTATTTCATACAGGTACAATATTAGCCACCCAAGTTGAGTGTTTTATAGGAAAGATAATCCTAGACTCAATCAACCTGGTCAGCTCTTTCCTCATGAGTTCCTCTATTTTGGAGTTGATAGGCCTTTGTGTCTACATGACTAGTTTAGCTCTAGGTTCTAACTCAATGGTGTTATGAGCTAGACTTGGATCAAACCCTTTCATATCTTTATATTCCCAAGAAAATATGTCATGGAACTCTTTGCATAATTCAATTAAGGCCTGTCTCTCGGATAGAGAACACACCTTACCAATTTTGAAGAGCTTGTCCTTGTAAATCATTACTCTCTCATAGTTCTCTTCTTTCATGGACATGCTCACTCTTTCTTTCTTATTTTGGTCATCTTCAATGAAAACACTCTCCAAAGTAATCATCCCCTTAGGTATCTTGTTTGTCTTTAGCTGAATAACTTGTTCTTCATATTGATCATGTAGTCTCTTTTGGTTCCTTGAAGAGAATCATGTCTCATTTTGTAAGAAGTGTGCAATGTATTCATCACTTTCAAACACTTTACATGACACTTCATTATCTAGAATATAAGTCCTCATAATGAATTTTATATGGTACTGATCTTTCCCCTTTCATACATCATCAACTGTATCACACTGTGCTCTTATGGCAGCCAATCTATCAGCATGTTTATTTGAATCCCTTGGTATGGGTTGTATGTTGAAGGCATCAAAGTATTCAATTAGGTCCCATACCCTATGGTTGTAGGATTTAAGAAATGGATTCTTGGCTTTAGCATGATTTATCACTTGATGGATGACCAATTCGCTATCCCCATAAACTTTCAAATTCTTGATTCCTCTCTTCTTTGTCCATCGGGGGCCAAGAACTAGGCCTTCATATTCTGCCACATTATAGGTACAACTAGAATGGAATCTATATGAGGATTAGTATTAATTATTTGATGGATAAACTAACATAATGCCAGATCCTACACCTACTTTGCTTCTTGAGCCATCAAAAAACATTTCTCATATCCCATCAAGTTCATGGTCTTCATTATTGAGTGAAGGAATGGAAGCAATTTTTTCGTGCATATAATAAACTCCTAAATTAGTTTCTTCTATGAAATTATATGGATCAAGTCCATGAATTTTAGTGTTTTACTTATCAAGGAAGATATTATAAATACCTTTAAAGAGGGAGGATGCTTCACCATCAATAACACCTTCTTCTTCTTTTCTAATTAGACAATTTTGATTTAAACTTGTCTCCATATATGGCTCAATATGAAACCTTGATAAGGATTGTGTCTTTATAGTCACCTTGGTTCCATATCTTGTTTTAAAATCTAAAAAAGACCAATCAGTAGAAAGGTACCCTTATATCTTAGTCATAAATTCCCTTGACAAATAGATAACAAAATGGGTTGGAAGGTCTACCACTACATCTTGTAAAATGAGGAAACTTGGGAAATCATGTAGAAAGACTTTCAAACCTATAATAAATCCCACTTTCTTGGTTGGAGTTACATCAAGCTGTAACACACCTTTACTATGTGGTTCATAATTCAATCCCAACTTATCCGCCACCACCTTAGGCATGACAGTGGTACTAGCTCCACTATCTACAATACAATTGTGAACCAACTTGTCTCCCTCCCACAATGAGTGTGAGGTAGAAGGGTGGAGGATTTTTAGATTCGGTAAAGGGTTCTGAGACATGCTTTAAAGAATTGGTAAGGGCCACACTATTTTGTTTTGAAGTTTGAGGGGATACATGAATGTTTTCAAGTTATTCTTGTAAGAGCTCCTTTTGACCAGGCATATGCAAGACTTCTCAAAGAGATATACTTGTCTTGGCATTATTCAAAGAATCAATAATGTTTAGAGGGGAATTATTCACCTTTTCTTTCATTCTTGTAGGTAGTGAGGGAGTTTGAACCTATTTCATTATAAGCTTGACAAGCCTACTTTATTCTGGCTTTGTTGAGGGTCATGACTGGAAGTAGGTATTGCACTAGGATTCACACTTTGTGGCCTTAGAGAGGCATCACTTGTAGTCACATTTATCCCCAAAACATCTCTTAGATATTTCTTATTAGATCTTGTGTTGGCTATAATTGATGCACTTTGATTCAACACATAATCATCCTTAGCTTAAAATTTAATCATACCTACGCTCTAGCTGCTACCTTCTCCATGAATATCCCTTTGGCTAGGATTCACTTCTTCTAATGTCATGTAAGGAGTAGTTTCTTCTTGTGCCACTAAAGCTTGGATGTCTTCTCCACCATCATGCATAAACTGACCTTGAGGTTGTCCCCATTGGTCCAAATGATCCTCCCCTTGGACTAGGTTAGCATGTACTAGAATAATAGCCTTCATGGAAGGAGTGAAATAAGTATTATAGGCATTAGGTTTCCTATTGAAACCTTGTTAACCTTGTCCTCTTCCTTGGTAGTTGTATTGGGGTGGAGCTCTATAACCTTATTGAGGATAGTATTGAGGGTTAGGTGGAGCACTTTCCTAGAACTGAGTTTGCTTGAGTTGAGCTCATAATGACCGGATTTCCTCATCTTTATCTATAGCATTTTCCATCTTCTTGGGAAAGGTTCTTGGCTTGACATTGGCATTAGGAACTTGTTCTATGCTTGGAGCTTCAATAAAACTATGAGACAACAAAGATATGGAAACTCTTGAAGGTAATTTTCCATCTTGTATCAAGCTATTCTCAATTTCAATAGATATCTCATATGTGTATGGAAAAGTGAATCCTCCCATTGAATATAACATCACCACCACATAAGTACCAATACCCTTGAGATAAGTGGGAAACACAAATCTAGTAGGAGGTCTCATGACAGGTGGCAACCTATGCCATGTCCTTTAGAATCTTTCATTAAAATCTCCCATGGATTTGTTAGGACCTCTCTTTATCACATTCAATTGGTAGATTAGCAAAGTATGGTCACTCTTATTCTCAAATATAGTTACCAATAATTCCCCAAAGCCATCCCAACTTATAATGCAACTTCCTTCTAAAGTCCTATACCAGTCAAGTGTCTTGCCTTTTAGAGACATAAAAAGCAATCTAATGGCTATGTTAGATCAAGTGACATTATGGAAGTTACAAAAATTAAAAATTTCCCTAATATATTCAGATGGGGTAGTAGGACCCTCTCTATTGAAACTAGGGAGACTCTTCATAGCATTGAGAGGAATAGGGTCATATGCAAGAAGGTCAATTGGATTTTAGGTGTTGAAGGCTAGGAAAGGTTGTTGCCTCTCTATTTCTCTTCTTTCCTCTTGATCTCCTATTTCTCCAACTTCCTCAACTTATTATTATTCTTCTCCAAAACCTCCTTGCTAAGGATCTCTAAGCGCTAGGAGTGGTTCATGGCATTATTCTTCAAGAATAGCTTCAGCTAGAGGGGCTTGATCAAACATACTAGATGACCTAGTGAGGACCATGAAGTATAACATGGGAAAATTGATCTACAACTAAATATTCTCACCTTATGGAGTCACCAAATGCTGGATTAAGAATATTTATACAACCTTAAGTTTGTCAAGACCAACATTCACCTTGACATGTCAATAATCTATCCCATCGGGCATGCCAGAACTGTTATCTCCAACCCTTGCACTCTAGAAGAAAGTGTTCAATCATCCTCCAGATTCGGGTAATGTTGGGACATTTATAGGCATGTGGGTATACCTATAAAGGAAATGAAGATCTAGATTTAAAGGGATATCTCCTTGAATGTATCTCTATAAAACAACCTCTATCTAAACCAGTTTGATTAAACGAAAAAGAGTTAGAAATTGCATAAAGAAATATGTTCTAAGAATGGTGATGCACCAAGATTATTTTCCACATGAATACCATACCCTAGTGCACGATACAACAAAATACACATACTATTTTCAATCTCTAAATATTCTAACACAAATATTTTAGTATAGAGGTGAGACGTATGAAATGATACAAGGCAAACAAACTGAAATAAAACCTATACATTCTAAGAATAGTTATACACATGCATAAATTCAACACATTTGGATGCACTCTATATGACATGTTAGACCCAAAACTCTTGCTCAAGCATGAAGGACAAAGGAAAGAAGGATGAAAAGTATCACTTATGTCACTATATGTCACTTACACACTCAGAAAATTGCTTAAAGCTTCAGAGAAAAATACTTGTACCAATGTTTAAAGGTAAAACATGACATCAATCTAATAGGGCTTTGCCATACACTGTGTGGGTGTCTTTACACTAGCACAAGGGCTATATTTATAGTAGAGAGGAAGAGAGAGGAGGATGCCTTTAGTGACAAAAAGAGGAATCATTCTACTAGGAGTCTCCATCTGTAACTGCAATTGACTTTGCAAATGATGATCATTCAAGCCATTTGATTGATCCATGTCACCTCCCTTGATCACTCTTGGCCTGATCTCTCAAAGATGCTTCTCCAATGAATGCCTAATAGAATCAAGATATTTTGAGTAATGGAATCAATATATTTATTACAAGAGAGTCCACCTATTGCATATTTGTCTTGATGCTAACAACTTTCCACCAGCTTACTGAGATGTGTAATGGTGTAGGGGAGATTCATTTTCATTATGTTGTCCTTGTCCTCCTTCTTTGATTGGTCATAAAAAAATGACTTGGATCATGATTTTATCAATGCTAAAATGAGCCCCCTAATCTGCTTTGATGGATGCATAATGTGAGCCCTTGGATTTGTTTGGGATGCTCTTGTTTAAACACCAATAACTAGTCCCTCATCCTGAAGTTGACATCCATATAACTGTCACTCTATTGGGACCAATTCCTTTGAGACATTTTCCTTAGGCATTTTTATTTGAAAGAAACCACCTTTTGGGCCCCTTTGGATTGGTTCACCTTTGCTGAGAATATTCCTTTAGGATTTTAGAGTATCTCTTCAGAAAGATTGTTTTGAACAAAATGTTCGAAACAATTATTTCAAACTTTTGGCAAAGGAAACTTCTTTTGGAACAATTCCCTTGAAAGAATTATTATAGACAAAATTTTCAAAACAATTCCTTCAGAACTTTTTCAAGTGCCTTTCATACAAATGAATTGTTCCCTTCGAAAGCTTGAAAATGGGCACTTTGCATAGAAAAAGACCCTTAGAAAGAATGAAAGTGCCCTTCGGTAATCTTGAAATGGACCTCTTTTGAAGAATTTCAAGTGACCACTTTTTCGAGAAAAAAATCCTTTAGAAAATTTGAAGTGTACCAATTGGAAAGCCATTTCCTTTGGAATAATTCCTTCAGAAGGATTGTTGCGGGTAAAATGTCTGAAATAATTCCTTCAAAAAACTTGGAAGTGTCCCTTCAAAATTTTTTAAGATGCCTTTCATAGAAATGAATTGTTCCCTTCCATGAGAAAAAGACCCTTTAGAAGAATGAAAATGTCCCTTTGGAAAGATGAACATGCTTGATTCCTTCAAAAAAGTTGAAAGGATGAATTCCTTTAGAGAAATTGTAAGGGACACTTTCCTTCGGAATTTTTACAAGTGACCAATTTTTAAATAAAATATCCTTAAAAAAAATTTAAAATGCCCTTTAGAAAAGTGCGAGAGACATTTCCTTTAGAAAAATTGGAAATGTCCCTTCAAAAAACCTAAAATGGACAATTCCCTGAAAGAACAAACCCTTCAAAAAGTTGCAAAGGACACTTTTCCTTCAAAAATCTTGAAGATGCCTTTCATAAATATTGATATGTACCCTTCAAACTTTCTACAAAGGACACTTCCATGATAAAAGACCCTTCATACTTTTGTAAGTGACCCTTTGAAAATCTTGAAATAGACCAATTCCTTCAGACTTTTTTATTTCGAACAAAAAATCCAAAATAATTCCTTTGAGACTTAGACAAAAAACCTGAATCAAAACCTTACCGAAATAAATAACACTTGAGCAAAAGGACCAAAATAACACTTGATCACTTTGTTATGGGGATAAATCAATTATGAATGTTGCACTTAGCCAAAATGAAAGATGCAAAACTGGGTGTGAAAATTATCTACTATAATATGAAATATTTAAAGGGTTCATGAAACAAGTAATTATCCCTATTATATAAAATAATTTAATTAACAAGTCCAGCCTCAATTAATACTTAACCATGGGACTAAGCCATGGTGATGCTAGGCAGGGTACTACATACTTCCCTCTTTCAAGAAACTTTGTCCTTGAAGTTTAATTACCACAAGAAGCATGTCCTTAGCTAATTCTATCTATGATCATATGTTAGTGCATCCAAATATTGATAACATCATTATAACATCACTCATACATGATTTGACACTAATAAAAGGATTTTTTTCACATGGATTAGCGAAATTCAAACAATTGTAGATTCCACAAAATAATAGAAAAACTTCCACCAATAGAATACAAATCATAAGGAAACCACTCTCATCACTTATTAGTAAAATAATAAAAATGAAAACTTGGAAAAGATAAATGATGCATCAGTCAAAATTTTGACAATTCTCAACAACAAACATGATTGTAAATATCAATCAAGGATGTAAAGCATGCACAGACACCCACACACACATTCATGTGTGTGTGTGTGTCTGTGATCATATAAAATAAAAAAATTAACCATTGGAAAGGCCAAATGGAAGATTCATAACATAATTTTTTTAGTATAATTAACACCCTCCCATACCTAACACCACACAATATCATCAGAAACAACCGACATAAAAAAATTGTAAAGATCAATAACTAGTATATGATTTGGAACACTAGCCTTGATTTTTATCCCCCTCTCTTGGCACCTAGGTGAAGGCATCTGATTTATCTAGGGAAAAATCATTTCTTCTTCTTCACGCATGGAAGTGTACACAAGAAGGAAAATAGTGCATAAATTAGATCAAATAAATCATCCATCATTGCATTAATCAAATCATCTTACACCAAAATTAGCATATGCACACAACATATATAGTCAATATTGACACAATCAAATAAAATCAAACACTTTGTTGTAGTATGATATATGCTACCTTCCATATTTATCAAGAATTAGTATGGAATTTCCTCATCATACCAAGCTCAAGCACTGGTGCACATGGATTTTTTTAGTGAATACATGCCTCTATAAATTTAAAAAATTGACCACTCATCTCAAGAAAAATAATAAGCTCATTTTCATCCAATGTGGGTGAACTTGTCTCCTAGGAACTTCAATTCTTTTTCTTCTCCTTCATGCATAAAGCAATACATGAGGGGGAAAATGCATTTGAAATAAGAGGATTCATATCAATATAAATATTACACATAGCCAACCATGTAATGAACAAGCATTTAAAAGGAGATGCATTTAAGAAAATATTTGCATTCAATTAAATTATCATAGAGCAAATATTCATCTCACACATTGATAATTGTAAAATTAAAATGACATAAATAAATTTTCCATCATAGCAATAGTTAGGTTTTACAAAGAAACATCCATCACAAGTGAGAATTTCAAGAAATCAAGCAATAGTCCATCATCGTTGTAACCAAATATCATAAATAAACATCCATCACACATGAGAAATGCAAATAAAATAAAATGATAGTCCATCATTTCTATAACAAAATATCATAAATCAATATCCATCACACTTGGGAAATGCTACAATTCAAGCAATACTCTATCATTTTTATTACAAATATAATAAATAAACATCCATCAAACATGGTAAATACAATAAATCAAGTAATAGTCTATCATTTTTTAACCAAATAGCATAAACAAAGTGGCCACCAAATAGGGTCTCATCATATCTATTGTCTCATAATATTTATGTGGCCACAATTCTAAAGAAAGGGATCACCATGCCCTTTTATAAATATTAGGCCACCACAAAGAATCACATACCACATTTAATCTATAGATATATTAATATATTTGCCACCGAATAGGGTCTCATCACCCTATAGTATTCATGTGACATCTACTCAACTATGTGACTAATATCCCCATTTACCTTTCAAATTCTATCCCATAATTACATTGAGACCTATAAAATAATGCATCTACAAACCCTTGTAATATCAAAAAATTCACATAAGAAACTAGCCTCATGTTCAAGGTGAATGGGGTAGTGGGTCTATTACACCCATATAGATACCAAGTTAGGGAATGTAATCCTAGTGTTTTACATGGCCTTTAAACAATAATTAACACTATGTAGTGAGTCGATCCATATGGCTCTTTACACACTAAACCTAATTATAAAATAGAGTGTCTGTGAGTCACAATAATTCACACCTAAAAAAGTCTTTGTAGTTTCCATGTGACCCATACACATTAAATGTAATCATAAAAAATGATACGAAGGCCAATATCCCTCCACGAATCTCAAATACAACAAATTTTGATCTAAAATTCTACATGGTCATGTAGTCTTACAAATATTTTTCACCCAAACCTTAATGAATAAATACCATGAGTTTGATGTTGGGATAATTGCCATATGTCATTAGTACATACTATCTACTGCCCAAAATAAATATTGAAGTCTCATTGGGCCTCTTTTATAAAACATAATGAGTTCATATCCCTCATAACACACGTTGATTCCATGATAACATTTGAATCCATTCATTTTTCTAATCATGTTTAAATATAATGTGTGGCCTATGTCCTCCTTGAGTCTCACCATTATTTTGTGCATTTAAAGTGACACATGTGGTAGCCTAAATAGGTTCATTGAGTAATAGTTTGCATAAATCTCATGGGGTATTTTCCTCAATGTAACCACTTCAAAAAACATGATCTCTGCCAAGTGGCACAATCATGAAAGGGTTCCCATGGTGGTCAAAAACCAATTAAAAGCTAACATAACCCCAACAACTTAAGCTATAAATTTTATTTTCACATTAGCTATATTTGATAAGGTAATATGTCCAAAAACTATATCCAAGTGACATGCTTGAAACCCTACAAGATGAATCTGAGTGTGAAATGTCAAAATGGTGACATATGTCATGATCATAGTGTCGTAGGGAAGTTTTAGTTCATGGCCTCCATAGAATCATAGAGACCAATGTGTTTATAATTATCAAAATTTACATGAAATGTCCACAACACTTTATAGTAAATAAAGATCATCATGGTGTACATGTGGACTTACATAAAAAAAATTAAATTTATAGTGACATAAGCCATGTGGCTATATTCACAAACTAAAAGAAATTAGATTAGAATAAATATTCTAATATTTCCATGGGTTATACATAATTTGGTTGGCCCAAATATTTTATACAGAAAGGATAAGTGCATGTCATCGATAAGGTTGATATGTGTCACCATCGCGATGTTAGAATAGGCTAGTAGATGATCTTCTAGTAGAGTGAGCACACAAGTATTCTACAATAAAGATGAGCCTGATTGTATTCATAAACACACAAGAGGATGTGCAATAATAATTGATATATTAGACTGCTTTGCTTATCAATTATCTGCTCTACTCTGCTCAATTACAATAACATGGTGAAGAGGAATATAAATAAGGAGTATGGAAGTTAACTCACTGAAGAACTCATAGTTAGAATGAGTGTAACTCACTATGGAACTCATAGGATAACTCACAATGGCACTTAGTTAAACTATGGTGGAACTCTAGGTGAAACTCACCCTCTCACCCAATTAACCTCTTATGACACCTAAGTAAGTTAAAACTACATGTGTAGGAATTATCCATTTAATAAGTCAATGAAATAATTAGTATCCTACATCAACACATGACTACACATGTGCCTTTTATTAGAATCAAATTATTTTAGTGTTATTATTGGCCATGGAGTATATCTTAATATTATGTACATTCAACACCATGTTCCATGTAAAAAATGGATAGTGAGTTTACTATACACAATTTTTTATCAATACATCAACCACCATATTTCCAAATTACTAACTCAAGTTGCATCCTTGGGTAACAAACTCAACAAATTAAAAAAGGTGCAGAGAGTCCATTCATTGAATTAAAAATATGTTACACCTTGATTCTTTGCTAAGTAAACTATTAATTATCCATGGATATTTATAGTTGATAAATTTTATTTGGGTTATTTTGACTAAAATTTAAGATATATACTATTATGGGATAGTTGGATATTGCTTAGGTTACATGACTACATGGCTATGAGTTAGTTGTAGTGTATGTGTTTATATTACGAACATGTTGATTTATTATTTCATCTATATTTTATGATGAATGTATATCATGTTGTTATGGTCTAACTACCTACTTGACATGAGGATGATGTAGGAGAACGCATCCCTCAGAGTGTGATAGAGGAAAATAATAATAATAAAAGGTGATGTAGATGGAGATGTCAAAGGACATCAAAGAAATCAGGTAAAACCTTGCACACACCAAATATTTATCACATGTTAGAATGCAAAATGAAACAGGTAACATAGTGTGTTTATTACTACTTACATTAGATAGTTTTTTTCTCATGGTTTAATAGCGTAGTTAAATGTTTAATTAAAATTCATATTACGTGTATGTCCATTAAATGTTGTTAAAAATGTGATTTGCTTAATTGGAATAAATTAAGATTTATTGATTTATTTATCATTAAACCGTTATGATTTTGAAGAGCCAAGGTAATTAACAAATATACTAATTATTATAATTAGTGTTAAAATAAATAAAATATGATATTTTATATTTCAAGAGAAAAAACATAGAAAAATGAAAAAAGAAAAAAATAGTAAATTAAGAGTAATAGAAAGTTCTAAATTTAAGAAAAACAAAAATAAGAAAAAAGATATTAAAATAATGAGAAAAACAAAAACAAAGAAAAGAATCTAAAAAGGGAAAAATATTAAAATCCATGCCTTTTTTTCATATGGAATAAGGAGGATTATATATGGAGATGAGGCGTAGACCAGGGGAAAAAAAAAAAGAGGTAGTAGAGCACAAAAGAAACTGGAGGAAATGGAGCGCCACAGGAAGGAAGAGGGGAAGAAGAGGTCTTGTCCAAATCGTAATTTTGTCAGGTAAATGGTGTATTAAATTTTTATGTGTTTGAAATATTAGTCATATATATATATATATATATATATATAAACAAAAATTCAGAGATGGTGAATGAGGTATTGTTCATGAGAGAGAGAGACTTGGACTGTTTTATCTTTCATTGATCCTTGAATTCTATTGTATGGGATGACTTTATTTAAGCCATAAAAATTATGCTTAGATGAAGTATAGTATTTCTATACCAAGACAATATTTACTTTAGTTATAGCAATAATAGTGTCTATATAAATTCTATTGTAACAGTATAATAACACATGATCTATTATAGAGATCATATCAATATTTAGATTAAAGAAACATTATTATAGCGATCTGGTATTTATATATGTTTTATCGACAGGCTGTGGCAGACCTTCCACATCTACAGACTACGCATTGTTATCACCACACACAATATAATTATGCACTTGTATATCTTCATCATCTCCATCGAATATGAAGAATAACAAGGCTGGAACTATACTATATATTCATAGTCCAGTGGGGATGTATATCAAGCTTATTTTATGAATTATGGCTTCTTTTCATCCTTTATACTGAGGATCTTGATGTCAAAATCTAGTTGATGTCTGAGAATGTTGACTTAGGGTATGTATATTAGAAAGGATCGGTAACTCTGAATTTGAACTCTCAAAGATATATATACTACAATCATAGTCCAGTGGGGATGTTTCATACTAATAAGATGTAACATGTAGTGAGGTAGTGGTACAAGCATTTATTATGAGCATAGTGAGACACGGTTAAAGTTAAAGAAATGAGAGAGCCATGATTCATATTAATGACTTTCAACATCATCTATACAGGATTGCCAACATCCACCATTACTTACAATAAAATTACAAAAAACAATCACAAAGAAACTAAAGTGATTCATATATGGTGATTTATATATTTGCTTTGTTATACCATAATTAATTAAATTTATGTATGGAAATTTTGATTGATTATGTCAATTTGTAATTGTGCCATCTATTTGCCATAATACATGATGTATATTGTAATATAATGGGTTATATTACAAAGATGCCCCTAAGTAATTACATCAGAGGTTGATTTACATATAGGTGTATACTGTAAATTAGATAGCGATTGGTATATAGAAGTATGCAGTTCATGTAAATCCTATATAGTGATTTCATTAAGTCATGGATGATTGGTATAAACCTTTGAATTTTACATATATTAAAATCACTGAGCGATCTGGGATTTCTATATGTTAAAGAGAGCTTATATATAAGTATATTTATTCCATGAACTATATGAAATTTATTAATATGTCTGTACAATGTTACATGTGGACTCATTATGTCATAATCATGTTCCCTTGTCTACCCGTCATTACAATTATCCATCTATAGTTTCTTTAAATTATCAATTATATAATAATTGGATAGACTATAATTACAATATTTATAAGTTATATGTATTAATGATGATGAGTATACTATAGCATGGTCCACTTTTATCCACTAAGAATTATTGGTTAGTGTATTGTATATTGATATGTTATAAACTTGTGTACTATATGTATCGTGGGTACACTAATATGCTTGAGAGATGCATACATATATAACTATATTAGGATACATGTATTACATATTTTTTTATTAGTATATTATCACAGCTTGAGTGATTTATATGTATATGTGTACTTGATGAAACAGTCATGTATCATATAAGAACAATGAGATATTACCAACTACTCATATGTAAACCAAAATACAAAAGACTATGTTGTCTTGAGAACTTGTGTATGAAGTTATGTATGAAAATCTGTTTAGATAGAGATAGACACTTTGAAGGATAATTACATTATAATAATCCTTTATCTTATAAAGATTGTCAATATACCTCATGAATAGGGAAGTTCTAAGTATTATTATAATCATAGGGAGTTCTTGACAAGAAATATAAATGAATAGTGGTATAGTAATTACATATCATTTGAGTAATTATATATTACAAGGTACAAGTACTCGTATATACTATAGAAAAGGGTGGTTAAATTAAGACTTCAATTTTGTTAGGGATCCAAAACTATAACCATATTAAAACAATCTCCTAGAAATAGAAAGAGATATTTAAATGAAAGTTTATAATAGGGTTATGAGTGCTTTATTTCTCTACAAATATTATGACTGACTGTTAGTTTTTATATATTCAACATTGAATATTTGTGTGTGGTACATATTATGAGTGTTAATATATATAAGTGTTTAGACATATTTAACATATAATAGTGCATCGTGATGTGCACCTATGAGTTATAGTGTTATGAAATTTAATGATAGGGTATATGTCGGTGGTATAAACCCATACTTGTTAGATTATTATTTATGATTATGGGATAGTTATTTCTTGAAATTTTAAGACTAGTTATTCGTAATTGTGTTGTGTTTATAAACAAAGAACTATGATATCATGGGATGTCATAGAGTACTACAGTATAAATGTATGTTATACTCGGGCGATGTATATTGTAATTGTTAGGTCTAGACTCACACTTATGTTTGACTAATTAAGCATATGCACTTTGATTATTAATATGAATAACATGTTTTGTGATAGTTAGTAGTACTTTATATATATGTGAATACAATTCTTAAGAGTAATGAATGCTAGGATAAAATATTATGTATTTTGTAGAAATTTTGACTTATTTTTTTATATCTAGTTGCTTGAATAGAAGCTTATGTTTCCATGTATTTAAGACTAATTTATTATAAGTGATTATAAAAAATTAGTAGTTATGTCTTACAATACTAGATTATGGTAATATAGATTATCATAGGGTGTAGTATGTTTGAAAATTAATTGTGGTAGTTAGAATTTGTAGTTAATTTTATCTTTTACTTAAGTGGTCTAAATTGTAGTCATTATTTATAGTATGGGATAAATAATAATGTGAGATTCATTCACATGTTTGATGGAATAAATGTATCCTTTTTAATTTACTCAAATACTTAGCATATTATGAGATATGATTGTTAGTAGGATGTGAATTGTATGAATCTTTTAGTTATATTATTTTAACCAATCTCACATTGATGATATTGAGTAAGGAGTGAGACAAACTTCACTGACTTACTATCTTTATAATTTTAAATGAAGGCAATCCGATCAAATGGTGTGTATCTAATCTATAGATCACCATTATTTATTTATTATTTGAAAAGTTTGGCCAAAGTATGTTTAGTGAGACATTATCATTTCATGAGTATGATTTACATGTATGTGCAATATCTTGTAATAGAATGAGTTTTTTATGATACACCACATGTTTAGTTTTAGAAATCATATAATACATGGGTACTAGCTTGTTTTTTTAGATTCCTATGCCATCACTATTTACTCATCTATGAAAAAAGGGCCATTTCCTAATGGGATTAGTGCAGGGAATTATTGGCTTGTGGTTGGTGTGAAAAAGCACTCGAATGATGCTCTCTCTCTCCATAATAGTACTACTTTTGAGATGACACTTGAGATTACCATAGATACTAGAGAGTCTAGGGAACTCATGTTTTGAGGAGCCATGTATCTTATTCATGTATATTGTATTATATTGAATTTATTATTAAAAATATTATGATGAAGAATTGTAATTACCTATTTACTATGGATTGACAATAGTGGCTGTATATTGTACCAGTAGTGGCTATCTATTTGTAATTACTTTCTATATTTGTATTATGATGTGTTTCATATGTTGATAGTGATTAGTGTTTATTATATGTCACATGCTTATTTACAGTTATCACACTTAGAGTATTTTACATGTCACTGCTTAAATTCTTGTGGTATCATTTATTTGTAGTAATGTGTTTAATTAAAAAAAATCATGTATTTCCATTTATCTCCCAACGGGGTTGTTTTGTGTGGTATCAGAGTTATGGCTCGAAATCCAGGACTTAATGAGTCCACTAGCATTTTTATATCTTTTTATTTATCAGAATAGAGAATATTGAAATGTGTGTGGTACATTGAGTGTGTACCTTAGGAAAATGCATACCCTATTAGAGTTATTAAGGGGTTGGTTTTTTGAGTGTTTCAATTGTGATGGTTATATAATATGTTTGGGTAGGTATGTACATAACATATTTATTGAATCGTGAAGAAGATATTCCTACCATAGTTTGATCACTTAGATTGAACACCTCGAGTATGATTACATTTTTCTTGGTAATCAAGTCACCTTCACCATTTGTGTTTTGTATTGTGAGTGTTTAAAAAGCATGGAATGATTCTCTATTGATTATAGATGCATTAGTTTGATGTATTAGATACACAAATCCTAGGAGTGGGAAATCTTATAAGACTATTTTTAGATTGGTACCACCTAGTGCAGTGGGAATTTTCTTGTAGTAAAAGGGTAGATGTCTTTGTTAAGAATTCATAAGTGTTAGGAGTTTATTCATGGATTAACATCCCTATGTTTATGTGGATTATGAAGAAGTGGCATATATCATATTTAGAACAGATTTGAGTTGTTAATTGCTCACCCTCCTTTGACATCTTTATAAACCATAGAGTGGATTCATATTTTCATGATGTTGAAAACTTATTTTTGAAATGTTGTTTGGACTATATTCCCTTGAGTTCATGGGATAACATCTTCTACTTCTTTTTGAGAGAAGTTTTAGGATTGGATGGATTGATGCATCTTTGTGGTTAATATTTTCCTTCTAGTTGTGGAAGTACATTATGATACTACTCTTACAAATTTGGTATGTAGTGATTTTGGCAACTTGGGTTGCAGTGATTTTTTTACCATATGAGGGTATTTAAGAGTTTTGTGTTGAGATGTTAGTTCTCTACTTTCCACTCATTAATTTTTAGAGTCACACTTTCTAATGCTACTTGTGAACTTTGACCATGAGGAGTGGTGAACCTTGAATTTATATTGGTTCTAGATTAAGGTTTATAAATTTATTATAATTATTATGTATTATATATCCTTGATTAGATTGATATTATTCTCTTTTTACTTAAATCATGTTGTTTGAAAAGATTTATTTGTGTACTTTTCTTTGGGAGTGAGTAGGGTATAGTATGTATGGAACATATTGTTAGTCTAAAAGGGTCGAGATAAAATTTTAACTTGTTGTGTTCTAGCCGAGCAAGCAAGGAGACATTATCTCACTTGTTACCTTAATAAGGTTGTAAGGATGGTGTGATCCTTGACCTTTGTATGTTATAATAATTTTAACATTATTTCTTCTTGACTATGAATATAACACTATAGGTTAAGTTATGAAATATGATACTAGTTATGTTTGGCTAGTGGAAAATTAATACAATTACGAAATGATTGTATGATTTTTATTACAATGTATGTTGGTACATATAGAATTATTTAGCATATATCATTGCTTTTTAGGATCTATTAGTATATATTTGTGATTCATTTAACCTTATGCACATTTAGAGATCATTAGGTTGTGTAGACCTAAGGGATGAGTGGTGAATTAGAAACATGAGTACTAAGCAATGTATTGGATCCTACTTAGTCTCATATTGACTTGGTAGTTACTAAGTTTAGATCTAAAAGATGGACTTGTTGAATCCAAGATCTGATAGATTATTTTTATGGCCATACAAATGTATACTATAGAATGGTTATTCCTTAATTTTGTATACATTAGAAATTTAGTATTTTTAGTTCCTATTCATCATCATTAGGAGCTTCATAGAATAGTGAAGATATTGACATGTTATACTTATCAGAAGCTACATAGAGTAGTGATGGTATTAAATTATACACATCATTCCTAATAGGTTTCTAAAATACTTTTCTCTAAAATGAGAAAAACACTCTCTAGGATAGAGAGATGTGTAGAGGGGATGGAAGGTTTTGTTGAACTCTCCCTATCCATTTGTTTTTAGTTTTTATGATGATCTCATGTTCTTTTAGGAAGTCAGTGAAACTTTCACCAAGACATATGGGGCCCTTTGAGGTATTAGAAGTGGTCACTTCTATGGTATATAGGTTTTTCTTACTAATTATGGACCTCAAGGTGGTCATGACAGAACCATTCAAAGTAAGTGACACTCAAAAACCTTATTTACATAATAGGGAGATGTCATAGAGCAGGGTCTTATAGAACTAATACCCTAGGAATAGCACTATTTGGAAAGATTGTGGTGAGTTTTATAAGCGAATTTCATATTAACTTGCTTGATATGATAATTTATACTATGTTATTTCTCTGTTCAATACTATATTTAATTCAGAACTTATGTTTTAATAAGAGTAATCCAAGATGATGACTAGCTTTAGGAGGGAAGATGTTACATCTCGATTCTTTGCTAAGAAAACTATTAAATATTCATAGATATTTATAGTTGATAAATTTGATTTGAGTTATTTTTTACTAAGCTTTGAGATATATATTATTATAGAATAGTTGGATATTACTTAGGTTACGTAATTACATTGTTATGAGTTAACTATAGTGTATATGTTTATATTATGAACATGTTGATTTGTTATTTTAGCTATATTTTATGATGAATATATATCATGTTATTATGGTCTAACTACCTACTTGTTGTGAGGTTGACTTATCCCTTAAAATGTGATGGAAGGAGAGCATCATCAGAGAGGTTGCCATAGATGGAGATGTCAGACGATGGTAGAGAAACCAGATAGAACCATGCACATAGCACAATAGTTAGCACATGTTAGAATGCATAATGAAATGGGTAACATAGTGTGTTTATTACTACTTGCATTAGATAGTTGTTTGCTCATTGTTTTGCTAACATAGTTAAATGATTAATTAGAATTCATCTTACATGTATGTCGAAGAAATGATGTTAGAAATATGATTTACTTAATTGGACTAAATTAGGATTTATTGATTTATTTATCATTAAATCATTATGATTTTTAAAGAAACAATTTAATTATTAAATATACTAATTATAGTAATTAGTGTTAAAATAAATAAAATATGATATTTTATATTTCAAGAGGAAAAACACATGAAAAGAGAAAAATCAAAAAAAAAGTAAATTAAGTGTAATAGAAAGTTTTAAATTTAAGAAAAACAAAAATAAGAAAAAAATATATTCATTAAAATAATAAGAAAAACAAAAACAAAGAAAATAATCTAAAAAGGGAAAAATCATAAAAGCCACACGTTTTTTTTCGTATGGATTAAGGAGGAATTTATATGGAGATGACGTGTAGACCAAAAAGAAAAGAGGTAGTAGAGAACATAAGAAAATGGAGGAAAGGGAGCGCCATAGGAAGGAAGAGGGGAAGAAGAGGTCTTATCCAAATCATAATTTTTCTAGGTAAGTGTAGTATTAAATTTTTGTATGTTCAAAATATTAGTCAGATATATATAAACAAAAATCCAAAGATGGCAAATGAGGTATTGTTCATGAGAGAGAGAGAGACTTGGACTATTTTATCTTTCATTGATCCTTGAATTTTGTTGTATGGGATTACTTCATTTAATCCATAAAAATTATGTTTAGATGAACTATAACAGTTTATATACTAAGACAATATTTACTTGAGTTATAGCAATAATAGTGTTTATATGAATTATCTTGTAACATTATAATAACACATGATATATTATAGTGATCATATGAATTTTTAGATTAATGAAACACTATTATAGTGATATAGTATTTCTATATGTTCTATCGATAGGCTATGGCAAATCTTCCACATCTATGGACTATGCATTTCTATCACCATACACAAAACAATTACGTACTTGTATATCTTCATCATATCTATTAAGTATGAAGAATAGAGAGGTTGGAACAATAATATACATTCATAGTCCAATGGAGATGTATATCTAGCTTATTCTATGATTTAAGGCTTATTTTCATCCTTTATACCAAGGATCTTGATGTTGAAATCTAGTTGATATCTAAGAATGTTGAATTAGGGTATGTATATCAGTAGGGATTAGTAACTATGAATTTTAAATCTCAAATATATATATGTTACAATCATAGTCTAATGAGGATGTTTCATACTGATAGGATGTAACTTATAGTGAGGTAGTGACACAAGCATTAATTATCAGCATAGTTAGACACGGTTAAATTTAAATAAATGAGAGAGTCATGGTTCATATTAATAACTATCAACATCATCTATACATGATCGCCAACATACACCATTACTTACAATAAAATTACAAATAAACTAAGGTAATTCGTGTATGGTGATTTATATATTCGCTTTGTTATACCATAGTTAATAAAATTTCTATATGGCGATTTTGATCGATTATGTCAATTTTCAATTATGGCATCTAGTTTCCCTAATACATGAAGTATCCTCTAATATAATAGATTATATTAAAAAGATGCCCCTAAGTAATTACATCAAAGGTCGATTTAAATATAGGCGTATATTGTAAATTAGAGGGAAATTGGTATATATGAGTATGCAATTCATGTAAATCTTGTGCAGTGATTTCATTAAGTCAAGGATGATTGGTATAAGTCATTAAGTTTTACATATATTAAAATCACTGAGCAATCTAGTATTTCTATATGTTAAAGAGAGCTTATATAAAAGTATATTAATTCTATGGACTACATAAAATATATTAATATGTCCTTAAAATGTTACATGTGAACTCATTTATCATAATCATGTTCCCTTGTCTACCCATTATTACAATTATCCAACGATAGTTGCTTTAAATTACCAATTATATAATAACTAGATAGATTATAATTCCAATATTTATGGGTTATATGTATTAATGATGATGAGTAATCTGTAGCATGGTCCACTTTTACCCATTGAGAATTATTGGTTAGTGTATTGTATATTGATTTGTTTTAAACTTGTGTACTATATGTATTATGGGTACACTAATATGCTCGAGAGGTGCATGTATATATGGCTATGTTGGGATGCATGCCTATTACATAGTTTTTTACTAATATATTATCAAGACTTGAGTAATTTGTATATATCTATCTACTTGATGAAATTTTTGTATATCATATAAGAGAAATTAGTATATTGTTGACTACTCATATGTAAACCAAAATATGAAAGACTATGTTATCTTGAGAACTTGTGTATGAAGTTATGTATGAAAATATGTTTAGATAGAGATAAAAACTTTGAAGGATAATTATATTATAATAATCTCTTGTCTTATAAAGATTTTAAATATACCTCATGAATAGGGAAGTTATAAGTATTGTTATAATCATAGGGATTTTTTGATAAGAAATATAAATGAACAATGGTATAGTAACTACATATCATTTGAGTACTTATATATTATGGGTACAAGTACTCATAGATACTTATAGCAAGGGGTGGTTACATTAAGACTTAAAGTTTTTTATGGATCCAAAACTATAACCATATTAAAATAGTCTACTAGAAATGGAATGAGATGTTTAAATGAAAATTTATAACAGGATTATGAGTCATTTATTTCTCTACAAATAATATGACTAAATATTACTTTATATATTCAACATTGAATACTTATGTGTCGTACATATTATGAGAGTTTTATTATGTACAAGTGTTTATAGATATTTAGTATACAATAGTGCATTTTTATGTGTGCCTATAAGTTACAGTAGTATGCAATTTAAACATAGGGATATTCAAGTGATATAAACCCGTACTTGATGGATTTTTATTTATGATTATGGGTTGATTGTTTCTTGGAATTATAAGATTGGTTATTCATAATTATGTTGTTGTGTTCATAAATAAAGAACTATGATATTATAGGATATCGTAGAGTATTACATTATAAATGTATGTTATATTTAGGTGGTACACACTATAATTATTATGTCTAGACTCACACCTACATTTGACTGATTAAATGTATGTGTGTTGGTTATTAATATGAATAGAATATTTTGTGATAGTTAGTAGGACTTTATGTATACATGCATACGACCCTTGAGAGTGTTAAAAAATGCTAGGATGAGATATTATGTATTTCATGAAAACTGTGACTTGCTTTGTTATAACTAGTTACTCAAATAGAAGCTTATGTTTCCATGTATTGAAGAATAATTTTATATGATTGATTATGGAAAGTTAGTAGTTATGTTTTAAAATACTATACTATGGTAATATGGGCTATCACATGATATAGTATGTTTAGAAATTAATTGTGGTAGTTGGAATCTGCAATTAAATATGTATTTTATCAGGGTGGTATAAACTACAATCACTATTTCTAGTATGGGATAGATGATCATTCATATATTTGATGGAATAAATGTATGATTTTTTATTACTCCTATACTTAGCATGTTATGAAATATGATTTCTAATAGGATGTAAATTATATGAATATTTTGGTTATATTATGTTAACCAATCTCACATTACTGATATTGAGTAAGGAATGAGACAAACTTCACTGGCTTACTAGCATCACAATGCTAGATGAAGGCAATCTAATCAAGTGGTGTGTATGAATTTTGATTGATCTATAGATCACCATTATTTATTTATTATTTGAAAACTTTTGCCAAAGTACATTTAGTAAGACATTATTGTTTCACAAGTATAATTTACATTTTTTTGCGATATCTTGTAATAAAACAGATTTGATATGATACATCACATGTTTAGTTTTATAAATCATATATCACATAGGTACTATCTTGTCTCTCTAGATTTATATGCCATTACTATCTAATCATTCATGAAGGGAGGGATGTTCCTTGATGAGATAAGTGTGGGGGATCATTGGTGTATGGTTGGTATGGAAAAGCACTCAGATGATGTTCTCTCTCCTCACAATATTACTACTTTTGAGATGACACTTGAGATTTCCAAAGATACTAGAGAGCCTGGGGAACTCATGCCCTTAGAAGCCATGTATCTTATTTATGTACATTATATTATATGGTACTTATTATTGGATACAATATCATAAAGAGTTGTAATTACTTATTTATTGTGGATTGATAACAATGGTTGTATATTGTATCATTCGTAGTTGGCTATTTGTAATTACTTTCTATTTTTGTATTATGATGTGTTTCATATGTTGATAGTGAGCAATGACTTTTATATTTCATGTACTTATTTATATTTCTCACACTTAGAGTCTTTTCAATGATTACTACTTAGATTCTCAGGGTGTAATCAATTTGTAGTTTATGTGTTTATTTAATAAAAATCATGTATTTCTATTTAGCTCCCATCAGGGTTGTTACAAAATATGAATCAAAATGTCTAGAGACTCATAAAACTTTTATATATTTACTATCAAAATAAATGCTTAGTGACTCTAAGTGGTGAGGTTGGTATAATGTAGCACACCCCATGATTCTATCTAATGGAGTTGGTACTTGGCCACTTGAACCAATTCAAACATATGGAAAACATCATGAAGCTCAGTATGACATTAATAGCTAGAAATGGATTTTTATCCATCATGATCATTGAAAATCTAGAAAATAGAAAGTATGGGTGGTCAATATAAAATATAGCTCACATATTTTAGCCCAAAATTTTTAGATAGTACAATTTGATAACTATGAAACACAAGCCAAAAATGAGTTGGGTGACTTATGAATACAAAGTTGACTCCTTGCAGCGTCACTATTTAAGAGTGTCTCCATGGAGATAAAAATGACTATAATAACTTTTTTTTCTATTTTCATTTGATGTTCATATAAATGAACATAAAGGCACACAAAGCCACACATTACCCTCAATATAAATACACAATCATGAATAAGTGGTTTATCTTCTACTAATAGTATCTATTATGAATTTCTATTCTCAACCTCATACTGATTCACACACCAAGGTCCATTATGCAAGTTTCCCAATGAGTGTTTCACTCTCCATAGAGTGCTAATATACCATACAAAATTGCTTACTTGGATATCTCAGTATAGATTTTACACATAGATTGGTGGTTGAAGATATATTTCATTGTGTCCAGATGAGCTCAAAGATATGCTTAGCTAAAAAAAATCATGGCTCAACGGAAGAGACAAAATTTAAGTCCAACTCATGGCTAAAGATATAATCTTAAATAGAGACTATTATCATCACCTTAAGCATGTGATAATGTGAGTTTCTTCACAAATAAATATAGTTAAGTCATTAAAATATTATACGTGACTTTTGCATTATATATCCTAGTCTTGTAGACATACAATCACAAAGGTTATAGGTCATTTCTATAGCCTTAAATGTTCTACTAGTGGCCTAATAATGTGATTCATATATGAAATCAATAGTTACTTTGATCAAGGATCATGAGCTAAGGACAACATAAAATAGACTGTCATTATATGGTATTAGTTTCAGCCCTATAGTTTGATAGGTTTTATGTATCATCTCGTGCCTTTCTTAATGGTTGTATAATATAAAGTTGAGGGCTGAAGGATTTATTTTTAGGTACATTCCTTATATCAAGGTAGGTCTATCTAGATCCTCCTATACTTAGTATATTTACCATTCACCATTATATACTCCACTAAATGAAAGTGCTAAATGGAGAATAATATCTAATTCTATCTCTAATTCCTTCACTATAATATGCATCCTATTCATTTACCTACTTTAATGATTAACTTGTAGAACTTTACTTTTCTTAATGAATTAAAAGAAGCATTAAGGGATTATAATGTATGCACTTTATTTTCAATTCTCACCATCTTATTTAGTTGTCTTCTACATGATCATGAGAAAATATCATATAATGAGATGTTTTTGGTACCATGATTCAACTAGACATCCTCATGGTATTTGCATAGATATGATGAAACCTAATCTTATTCTGGTCATAGAACATAATATCCTGATTGTGATTCCATTGATCCAATACAAGAATTGCATTTCTCTCTATATCATTAAGGAAGGCAGTACTAGTTTTAGCAGCATTGATCATATTTAACGCAAGAGAATGAATTCGCTTGTGGGCATCACCCAAAATTACTAACATTGATAAGTCTCCTAAAATTCCATGGATGGGCTTTGGGTAGCTACTCTAAAACAACCGATCTTCATTCTGTAGAACATAAGCATTCAAATCGGCATCGCAGGATACAATTGTCGACTGCCCAAACACATGCGACGTGAAAATCTTGCTGAATCGTTTGCAATGGTTTTGAAGAAATGTGCCTATTGATGTAGATGGATGGGATTTGATAAAAGGAACAGTTTCTCCAATAAACGGCCATCATTAAATAACAACAATTGTGTCTACATGTCACATCATTGCAACATGGTGTGCAATGATAAGTGTCATCTTGTTCCCCAGTATCAATGTACCCAAAGCTTCCTGCACCACACGACTAGACTCTGACTCCACATTAGAGCTTGCCTCATCCAGCAGTAATATTGGGGTATTCTTTAAAATGACTCTAGCAATGGTGATTGTTCTCTGCACGATCTTCTCTGGAATGCAGAGCTTGACTCAATGCACAGGCCAATGTACTCTTTCCTGAGCTACTAAAACCAGTAATCCAAATGACACAGCATTTTTGTCTGAGTAGCTTCTGCCTTACAAATAGACATAATCAATTCCAACGCCTTCAATAAAGAGTTTCTCAGTATTTCGATGCATTTTCAAATACATAGATAGCAGCCCAACATTGATATGCGGCCCAGAAGGAGACATGTATTTTTATCTAATTCTACGCACAACAGTTTCTTCTTTTTACGCCTCCTTGTTTTATTTCTTTCAACTCACACAGGATTGGAAGGCGGATAGAAAATAATAAAAAAACAAATCAACGCAGGAAAACAACATACTCTATATTATATTCATATTATAGGGAGACATACATTTTGTTTTGTCGGTGCATTGCCCATCTCCTTCCTACGCCCTTGCTCTTCTCTTCTACATCCTTCTGTCCTTCCTCCTTTTCTTCTCCCTTTCTGCGTCCTGCTCTCTCTATGAATTTTTTTTTTTTTTTTAAGAACTTCCTCCCTAACTTCTACGCCCAACTTGGGCTTCTAAAACAAAAATAGTTTTTAATTTGTAACAACATGCCCAGGTTGAAATATTTTCACCCACTCCTTGATTTTCTCAACAGCCCCAACAACAATTACTTTTTACTTTTATGTTTTTACAATTACTCCTCAGTAACAACATATTAGAGGGAAAATACAAATTATTGAAATTTGAATTTAATCATGACCATGTCTTTAGGTAACCTTTGCAAATGCTCCTGCATCATACTCTCCCTCTAGGAACAATTTGAACCTTAGTTCAAATAAAATATTGCCTCCATACATTAGTCTTCACTTGTATACCTGGATCCCAAGGTCTTGTTTTCAATGCCAATGCCGTTGTTTGTCTTTGATATTCTTTGTCCTTCAGCTTCTTGCTTTTCTTCCTCTTCTGGTATGTTCTTCTTCTCATTTCTTTCTCAGCTGCCATCTCCCACTTCCATGCTTCTTCATCTTCATACATGTCTTCTTGATCTTCTTGTTGTTCTTCTTGCTTCAAAAATTTGTCCATTGAACTATGGACTTCATTCATCTCCACAATTTTAACACTTGCATTCAAAACATCAAAGTAAATGTTAGAAGTAAAAACTTGAGACCATAAGGTCTCATGGCTGCCTCCACTCGTCTGTTCTTTGGCCAAATCTGCCCTCACTATCTTTCTTTGTTCTTGCCTCAATTCATTTTCCATCTGATCAATGGTGTCACCATGTTGATAGGTGTCTCTACACAACTCTCTTGGAGGATTCAACAACTCTTCTATCCTCTTCAACTCTTCACTCAACACAAGCTCATCCAAATCTTCATGTCCTATATCAAACTTAGGACCAGATTGTCTTTCATCCTCTATAAATACATTCATCCACTTTGCGGTTTCTTCATACAAATCAGCTTCTTCATCATCATCAATATACTTATCAAAAACAATAGGAGTAATATTACCTTGTCTCTCCTTGTTCTTTTCAAACATGTGAACTGATTTCACATCTCTACTTTCATCATCCATCCTCTTGAAACTTTCTCCTTGCAGCATATTAGTTCTCATAGACATTTTCCATTCCTCATTTTCCATAAAAAGATCCTTAAAGGATTCAAAAACATCATCTTCATAAACAATTTGTTTACCTTTCATATTTGTATTCTCATGCCTTTGGTTGCTTGTGTCAGCTTTCACCTTTCTCCATTGATTTCTTGGTGTTGTTGCTTCAACACTCACATCTTCTCTCTTTGCTTCTCTAACATGCATATCAACAATTTCATGCTTATAAGACAAATCAGTTTTTGAACTCACCTTTACCTCCTTAATGGGCTGCTCCATTAATTCTTTGACTTGCATAACTTCTTGATTATTTGTGCTTTCTTATTTCTTTATGCTTGGCTGCTCTCTTTCTTCTTCTTGGGCTTCAATGGCATCATGGAATTCAGCTTCATCTTCCACCTCTTCTCTTGCTTGTGTGGAATCATCAACACCTTTATTATGCATTAACTAATGCATCTCTTATTCTTTATCAACAACAGTAAACTCTCTTCTCTTTCCTCTTACACATTCACTTGTGTACTTGGTGTCTTCTTTTCACCAATCTCTTCACTTTCCAAGGCCCTTCTCTTGACCTTCACAAGGCTGCTCATACCTGCAATTACCCATTCAAAGGCAATATTAGAAATAAAAACAAGAGACCACAAGGTCCCTATGAGTGCTATCTTCACCAACACTCTCATCTTCTCAAGTGCTCTTCCTGGCACTTCCTCTTTTATTTCTTCTCTTCTCTTGTTCTCCGTAATGAGAACCTTCTTCACAACTTCTTCCTCTTGCTGCTCACTTGGCAACCTTCTTATCTTCTTCAAGCCTCTATGGGCTTCTCTCTTCATAGCAATCTTCTTTTGCCTTCTTCTCCTTTTCACTAGGAGATCTATTGGCCACTTCAACCTCTTCTTTATTAGCCATACCCATGCTTGCTTATCCATCTGCATCCAAGACTTATATTCATCTCTAATCTTAGCTAACTCTCTCTTCAAATTAGCAATTTCTTTATCAATTACAAAATTGTCCATACCTTTGATGCTTGCTTTCTTCTTGGTGCCCTCATGTACCTTGCTGCTCTACAGTGCCTTCAACAATACTTCCATTTTTGAGATCTTCACCCAAGTCTTTTCCACCTTGGTCTCTTGATCCCTTGTCTCACCCAAGCCTTTTCTCCTTGACTGGTCTTTTGACAATCTCCTTGATCTCACCTAGGCCTTTGGCATCCTAGTCTTTTGATCCTTTTCTCAATCCTGCAGCAACTCGTTATACATCACTTCATCAAACTCAAATCACAAATCCAAGCTTACCTTGCTTTGGATCTTCCTCTTGAGCATTCACTTGCTCCCTTACTTTTGAGCTCTCCAAGCTTCAAACTCCATCCTTTACCTCACCTAAGTCTATTTCACCTTAGTCTTTTGGCAAACTATCCAAGCTTCTTCTTGGATCTTCACTAAGCCTTCCTTGGCTTCTTCCCCTCTTAAGCCTTAATGGCTTGGCTGCCTTGAACCTGCAACTTCTTCACTTGATTGCTTCTCAGCATAATAACTCAAATCAAATAGCACAATTATGCATACCTTTTCTTCCCAGGGTCTCCTAATGCTTTGTCCTGCTGATCCTCTTACCAAATCCTGTAACAACTCATTATAAAATAACCAACAACAAGTTACCAATTCCCAAGAGCTTCAAGCTCTGATACCAAATGATGAAACTTGATCTTAGTCTAGTCACAAAACATAATATTCTGATTGTGATTCCATTGATCCAATACAAGAACTGCATTTCTCTCTATATCATTAAGGAAGGCAATACTAGTTTTAGCAGCATTGATCATATTTAATGCAAGAGAATGAATTCACTTGTGGGCATCACCCAAAATTACTAACATTGATAAATCTCCTAAAATTCCATGGATGGGCTTTGGGTAGCTACTCTGAAACAACCGATCTTCATTCTGCAAAACATAAACAATCAAATCAGCATCGCAGGATACAATTGTCGGCTGCCCAAACACATGTGACGTGAAAATCTTGCCGAATCATTTGCAATGGTTTTGAAGAAATATGCTTGTTGATGTAGATGGATGGGATTTGATAAAAGGAATAGTTTCTCCAATAAACGGCCATCATTAAACAACAACAATTGTGTCTACATGTCACATCATTGGAACATGGTGTGCAATGATAAGTGTCATCTTGTTCCCCAGTATCAATGTACCCAAAGATTCCTGCACCACATGACTAGACTCTGACTCCACATTAGAGCATGCCTCATCCAGCAATAATATTGGGGTATTCTTTAAAACAACTCTAGCAATGGCAATTTTTCTCTGCACGATCTTCTCTGGAATGCAGAGCTTGACTCAATGCACAGGCCAATGTACTCTTTCCTGAGCCACTAAAACTAGTAATCCAAATGACATAGCCTTTTTGTTAGAGTAGCTTCTGCCTTAAAAATAGACAATCAATTCCAACGCCTTCAATAAAGAGCTTCTCAGTATTTCAGTGCATTTTCAAATACATAGATAGCAGCCTAACATTGATATGCAGCCCAGCAGGAGACATGTATTTTTATCTAATTCTACGCACAGCAGTTTCTTCTTTTTACGCCTCCTTGTTTTATTTCTTTCAACTCACACAGGATTGGAAGGCGGACAGAAAACAATACAAAAACAAATCAACGCAGGAAAACAACATACTCTATATTATATTCATATTGTAGGGAGACATACATTTTGTTTTGTCGGTGTGTTGCCCATCTCCTTCCTACGCCCTTGCTCTTCTCTTCTACATCCTTCTGTCCTTCCTCCTTTTCTTCTCCCTTTCTGCGTCCTGCTCTCTCTATGAATTTTCTTTTTTTTTTTCTTTTTTTTTTTTTAAATTTGTAACAACATGCCTAGGTTGAAATATTTTCACCCACTCCTTGATTTTCTCAACAGCCCCAACAACAATTACTTTTTACTTTTATGTTTTTACAATTACTCCTCAGTAACAGCATATTAGAGGGAAAATACAAATTATTGAAATTCGAATTTAATCATGACCATGTCTTCAGGTAACCTTTGCAGATGCTCCTGCATCAAGATACCATAAGGTGGTATTGAGGAGTCCTACCCCCATAATCCATCCATCCATATTGAAGACATTTGAGTCCACTAAGGTTTGCTAAGACAATTTATTGTGATATAATGATCCATTGTGAAACTTAAAAAAGGTTCTCATAACATCCATTCCAAGAAGGCTCTATTCTAGTTCGTGATTCATGATCCCCTAGATAGATGGTTAGGATCCCATTTTTATTTCCCTACCTCATTTAAATAATTATCCCTTTCTCAAGAGAGTATTTTCAGTCATTTATTGTTGGGAACACCTCTCTTTTATTTGGAAAATCATAAGTAATTAAGGAATTTCGATCCCCATGTTGTTTTGATTTTTGTGATTTGTTGTGGTTGCTTCATTTCTCTATTCACATTTGTTTTCTTACTACTACCTGGTTGACTATGTTTTCTTTCCATAGTCTCTTTTCTTCCTGCTACATGTAGTCCACCTTCATCATTAATTCTCACCAACCATTTTCCTTATTGTGGACTCTTTTTCCTTTTATCCACTATAACCTTCTTATCGTTAACTTGTTGTAGAGTTTATTAACCTTGGCTGACATTTGGTTGATGGCTTCTCCTTGTCGATCATATTTACATTTTATATCATGTGGCCGTTATTTCCTTAATAATTTTTTTGTGGAGTATTTGTCCATTTTTAATACTATTTAACTTATTGCTAAATGATGATTGTTCATTGTGATCGCCATTATGTGTCTTGTGGTTGTTAGATTGGTGATCATAATTTAATTTATAATTATGCCCTTATTATTTAGTTTTTCATATTTTCACCTTTTAACTTTAATGATTATGAAGCCTTTGGATTCACTTAACAACACCTAATTTTATGTATTTCCATTTTTTATTTGTCTAGCAAACATGTGGATACACCAAAACATAAGGTGTTCACTTCATATTCTGCCACCCAGACATAAGGAGCCAAGTTTCCATGTGGCCAATGTGCCACATAACTATATGCATATATGGTGACTTCCATCACCAATAATATATGTTGGGGTCCATACTCATTGTGGATGTCCTTTATTAAATTTCCCACTCTTGTCGTATTGACTTAGATAGACATTTGATGGACTTAATACAAACCCTTACCAACTTATCTCATTGTCTCTATATAAATATAATTAGAACACAATCAGAACCCCAATTCTTTGCACATAATCCAAACTAATCACAACACCTATATAACATAAAGAGATATAATTAAAATCATAATAATCAAATGCTTATTTAACACAACTATAATTATATATCTCTTTTTTCATGATCTAATTTATGAAATAATTAGAAGGTACATGAAATAATGCATTATCCCTATCATTTAAAATAAATTAATTAATGAGTCCAAAATTGATTAATATTTAACCATGGGCCTAATCCAAGGTGAGGCTAGGTAGGGCACTACAGGCATCCCACACAATTATCTTAATGATTTTAAAGTCCCATGCTTTCAAAATTTCCTAACCTTATAAGAAAAACTAACTAGCATAGATATCTTAAACACATATCTGTTAAATGATAAGAGATGTAAAATTTGAGGCACCTATATTAAATGTTTTGTTTGTGTATTATATATGCATCTTGGAGTTGATGTCTCTTGGTGTTTAGCATATGTCTATTTAAGATATCTGAACTAGTAGCATTAATGATCATGCAAGGTAATATACACACACATATGTATATATAAGTACTATATGTACATATTTATATAAGTACTATATATATATATATATATATATATATATATATATATATATATATATATATATATATATATATATATATATGTACATATTTATATAAGTATAATATATATATATATATATATATATATATATATATATATATATATATATATATATATATATATATATATATATATATATATTAAAAAATAAAATATCGGTATCCTTTATTCAATTTTTTGAAAAATTGATACAACTAGGAAAACCATCCAAAAGGATGAGCAAATATAAATGGGAGTCCATCAGACCCAAAGCATCATCCTCACCAATAGATAAATAGCAACAATGGTCGATTCAATAACACATGTTAATTAATAAAAACTTTGTAGGGGGTAAAACCCTCAATCAACACGGACAACTGAAATGAACACACATGTGTATGTGTCAGGTATAACTAGAAATCCATAAGAGGATACAATAATTAGATAAATAAATACCTTATATGCAATAGGTGCACCAAGGTAATATTTAGACATCGATAAATATTAATAGAGGGATAGGTCCCTCATGGAGGGAGGCTCATCTCCCTCTTTGATCCAAATTTTGACCTTACCTACCATGCAGTGGCATGCTTCCTTCACCAGTTTATTCATTGTGGCATTGTGTTCCCTATAAACATGTTTGATGGAGAAGGTATGGAAGAGAGCAAAAAGAGATTTTGATTTGTGTAAAAGATGTTTGAGTGTAATATGCCTATACTATGCATTCCCAACCATCCACTCAACTATTAGATTTAAGTCTATATGCACAATCAAGGAAGAAAGACCTTAATCAAGAGAAATGGTGAGATCAGTAATGATAGCTTGTAGCTCAACAAAGTTGTTTGTGTTATGACCAGTTCCCTACCTGAAGGAGATCTTGCAATCGTTGAAGAATAATATCCCCCCAACCCTACTAAGCTTTGGGTTTCCTAATGATGCACCATCACAAAAATAATATGGCTTCAATCTATCCATAGACAACTATATAATGTTTTGAATTCTCTTAGGGTTTATTTTTACATGCGGCTTCATAGAGTATTTAAATTTGTACATAGTGGCATAAATGTTTGGTTTTTTGTTTGAAAAAATGGCCTCATTCTTGGTAAGCCATATACTCCAACATATTTGCAATGAAAGTATAATATTTTCTTCAAAAATACCTTTATATTCATACCAATTATTCTATTCCTCATTCAAGGATTCACCTTCCCATATAAACCCAGAATGTTGAGTTGTGGTACCAAACTAACATAGAGAATCAACAATGTATAAATAGGTGAGAGACAGATTCAACTTCGTCACAACACACAAAGCAAATATTTAGTCCATGCCATCCCCTACACTCCAAGTTATCCCAAGTCAAAATTTCAATGTTGATTGTAAGCCAAAAATGTAGTATGGTTTTTGGTGGAGTATGAAGCCTCCAAATGCCCTTCTACCATAAAGTAGCCATTGTATTCATTGATCGATTCCAAAGTGCTTTGTATCCCAAGTTGACCTTGTAGTTGCCACCATCATTATTATATGACCAACATAATGTGTTTGCCTCATCTATAAGGGAAATGGAATTAGATATCAAACATTATTTTTATCTTTCCTAAAAATGAGTTTTAAGGCCAGTACATCCCAATGCTTCAGTTGTCCTCCATCTCGTATTCCAACAACCAATAAATGTTCTATCAAAATAATTAGCAAGAGAATGAATATTCCTAAGATGAAAGGATTCCTTCATAGTTTTTAGAAATCTATACTCACTCAAAATAACAATAACAACATCCCTTCCAATCTTTATCATTGTACCATCCCATGGATCCCATGCTATAGATGTCTCAATGATGCTTATACTCTGAATGATAGCCTTCCATAAAAGTGATCCCCTAGAGTGTTTCTTCATTTGCATCTGAATCCATTCCATCATGGATAGTGGTTTAATGTATTTTTGAAATAGAACCTATTACCATAGTCCATGTTTATAGATAAGGTTCCATGCCCCTTTGGCTGCCAACACCTTGGAGAAGGTAGGCAAGCCCTTTAGACCCCAACCACCTATAAATTTGGGTTGAGAAATTATACTCCATTTAATCAAGGGAATACTTTTTTTTCCCTTATTCCCAACCCATAGAAAATGTATGTAAATATTTTTTATAGTATTTAGGATCATTTTTAGAAAGTATGTCAATGACAACTAGTATATTGGTATAGCCTCCAGCACACTCTTAATAAGTACCAACCTCTCAGCCATTGAAATCCATTTATTGCACCAAAGTGTGACTCATTTTTTTAGTTTCTCTATGAGCCACAACCAGTCATTGATATGGTAATCATTAGTTTTTAGATAAAACCCTAAATATTTTATGGTCTCAAAAATAAGAGTGGAAAAAGGCAAGAGTTTTTAATCAAAAATTGTACCTCTATGGGGATATAGAAGAAATATATAGCTGACTTATGTAGATTGAGGACCACCA
This sequence comes from Torreya grandis, assembly GCA_037957365.1. Classification (NCBI taxonomy): domain Eukaryota; kingdom Viridiplantae; phylum Streptophyta; class Pinopsida; order Cupressales; family Taxaceae; genus Torreya; species Torreya grandis. The sequence continues at coordinate 7,905,756 of JARHVA010000111.1, read as the reverse complement.
TCCCCATTGCTGAAGAGAAAAGATTCAAGATCTTGTCCAAACATATTGCTTCATGTCTAGTAACATTTCCAAAGATTAGAATGTCATCCACAAATAGGATATGTGTAAACATGGTACTATTAGATATTTTAACACTCAATAGATTTCCAACAGACTTCTCATGTGTGATGTGTTAACTAAGAGCTTCAACAATGACCAAAAAGAGGAGAGGTGATAGGGGCATCCCTAATAAATTCCCCAGGGATGAAAACTATTGAAGTAGAACCATTAATCAACACCATATATGTCACAGATTGAAAACAGTCCTCATTCCAATTTATGAAAGTAGGCACAAACCCAACTTGGGTGACTATAAGTCTAAGTTATAACCAATTTACCCTATCAAATGCCTTTATAAGATCAATATTGAGGAGATATGTAGAATGGGAAGTTGTGTTGATCATGTGTAAACCCTGCTATATATTACTGATGGCATCATGAATCACTTTATCTTCTAGGAAACCAAATTGCTCTGGGGATATGTGTTCAGATAAAATTGGCTTTAAACAAGCAATAATGATCCATAAAGATATTGGTTAAAAGTGCTTGAAGATAGAAAGGTTATCATCTTTAGGGATATTAGCAATGAAAGTGGAAGAAAAAGGAGCATGAATTTTACCCATTATGTGAGATTCCTCAACTACCTATAGAAGGTCATTTGTAATGAGGTCTCAAAAGCCAATGTAGAATTTCACATTCCACCCATTCGACCCAAGAGCCTTCCCCTTCTAAAAAGTGTGGAGAGTTTTTTTTAGTTTCTCCATCGTGATAGGATAAAGGGGTGCCTCATTTTGTTTTTCATCAACCCACCTATCAAAGAAATAAGCAACCACCATAATATCCCTGATGTTTTCCCATGAGGGATCCATGTAAATGTTTTTGTAGTGTGTGACCATAGCCTCTGAGATAGATGGGAAGTTAGAACATATCACCCCTTAGCTGTCCCAAATAGACCAAATGGAATTTTATGCTCTATGAGCCATAGCATGATGGTGAAATAACTTGGTGTTGTTATCCCCTTCCTCAAGCCAATTTACCCTACTCTTCATCCACCACTTTGCTTCCCTCTAAGTTAATAATCTAGCCTTTTATTTTTCTAGATCATCTAGTGATCCTCTAGTTTCCATCATGTATCCATCCAAATGATAAGTGCTAAGATAGTCCCTGATTTTAGTTTTAACCTCTAAGATATTTTTGTCACTATCCAAGAATTTTTCTTTTGCCCATGGCATAGAAGTTGTCTTTGTCATTTTGATATTTTTTTTAAGACTAACCATGGCATGTTCTTCCTGTCCTTCAATATAGGGGTGTTAAATCCCCTTGATGAGTTCAATGAAATATTCATAATACAACCAATGGGGGTTAAATTTAAAGGGATTTGGTGGCTTCCTTTTGCCCATATTTAGTTCCAACATAATAGGGTTATGATCAAAATTATGTTGCTTTAATGTGGTAGTAATGTATGCACTAGTATGGAGGATGGGGGCTTCCTTGATAAAAAAAATATCCAATCTATTTGATATGCCTTTTACCCCATGTCGGTGGTTTAACCATGTGGGTTCAATAATTGTAGGAGTGGCATCCACCAAATCATGTTGTTCCAAGTAATTTAGAAATAAATCCTCCATGGGATCGACTCTAGTAGTAACCCCCCAAACTTCTGACTAAGAAGTGGTGAAGTTCAAGTCTCCCCTGAGAATAAGACAAGGCAAAAGTAGAATACCACTATTTACTAAATTAGTCCAGAAACCCTTCCTATTTTGTGAAGGAGCATAGACATTTAAGATGTCTATATCCACATTTAGATCAGTCAAAAAAAAAAGTGACATGAATGTAATTTAGATTTGTCACAATGGAGCATAATTCTAGTGTGTTATTTCACCCCAAAGCCAATCCCCTAGAATTCCCAGTCGAGCTACACATCACAAAGGTCTGATCTGGTATACATTTTTGTATATATCTCAAAGCATCTTTTTCTATACACATAGTTTCTAGTAGTAGCAACACACTAGGTTTATACCTGTAAGAGAGCCTTTTCAGGGATTGTTATTTTGAGGCCTTTCTAATACCTATGGTATTGTGGGATATAAAAATCATTTGATAACCTTCTTTGAGGATGCTCTACTAAGGGCTCATGGGATAGTGAGTTGTTTACTAGAAAGTATCTCCTTTTCTGTATCCTCTTGAGCATGTGAGAAGTTTGTGTGCCTACCTCTAGAAGCCTGAGGTGTGTAAATATAAGAAGTTTCCAAACCACCAGTTAGAGAAAAGTTTTTGGATCCGAGTGAAATTTCTTTAGAGTGAGAACATGTCTGATATCTCCTTTCCAAAGTTGAGGAGAAAGGTCATTAGAGGAAATTTGAATTAAAAATAATCCTTTTAAATAAATTCCCAAAATATGAAGAATGGTATAATAAAACAATACAAATCACTTAAAAGATGACATCGTCCCCTAAGGTAACATCACCTAAAATAAAAATATAATAATTTCTATTTATTATATAAAACTTAGTAAATCCTATAAGATTAACCAACCCAAGTTGTTTTATTGCATATCTTCCCATTTAATGAAAAGTGTATAGATTTATTTTCTTTTATTTTATTCACATTCACTTAAATGAATATAGAATGTATTGTGCTTTTTTTGACAAACAAAAAATACAACAAAATTATTTAGAAAAAAAATAGTTACATAAAATCTTCTTTAAAATTTAAATATTAATTTTATAAATATTTGTAGTAAAATTAATTATATGATATAACTTTATATATACATTAAATTGTATTAAAAATAATTACTAAAATTATTAATTGTATTAAAATTAATAATTAATATTCTATCATATTTATATTAATAAGTGTATCATATTTTATAATATTTATGTTAGCTATCATATTAGCGTATCATATTTATATTTACAATTATGATTGAAAATAATAATTAAATATGGTAAACAATTATGATAAATTAATATAAATATAAGACATTAATATTAATTCAACTTTATAAATGTATTATATTAAAAGTAATAAATGCATAATTTTAGGGGTAACATGCATTTAAATAAATTGATAACATTAAGGGGATTACAATTTAAGGCATACATAATTTAGAGAAAAATTGCATTTAAATGATAAATCTTTAAAGCACTTATAAATCTAAAGTATATATAAATTTTAAAAAACTGACATGAAATATAAATAACAAAATTAAATAAATAAAAATTCAAATGATTCATATATATTTTTTAATTTTCAAATTTAAAACAAAAAATTAATAAATTTAATGCATAAATAAGTTAATATATAAAATACGTAGAAATTTAACTTTAATGCAATTTATTTTATCGTAAATAAAATGTACATTAAATAATTTATTTAAAAAATTGTTTATTTATTGTTTTATGCATTAATGTTATTTTATTTTAAATTTGTATGTTAAACTATTTATTCATGCATTAATGATTCATAGCAAGTTTTTGTTTTAAACTTATTTATGCATTAAAATTCTATTTACTATATACATTAAAACAAAAAAGCAAATGATTCATATAATTATTCTAGTATAAAGGATATTAAAATGAGAGTTAAAAAATATAAAGTCATTTTTATTTTCACATTAAAATTAGATTGTGTAAATTATATATATTTATATTTATATATATATATATATATATATATATATATATATATATATATAAAAGATTGAGTTTAATTTTTTAGAGATAAAAAAGATTAAACACTATCTAATAAAATATACATTGTTTAAATTTTAGAAATCTAAAATTGAGTTTGATTTTTTAAAGATAAAAAATCTTAAACAATATCTAATAAAATATAAAAACTATAGTAGATAAGTCTTTTTATAAGTTATTAAATAAATATGTGGCCCCACTTAACTCATTTAGTTAAGTGATTTAGTTTTATTTATATATAAATAATTTATGAAATTAATAACAATTTTTTTTTTTTAAGATTTTTTAGGAGGCCCGTTTTATATCTAAATTTCCCCTTGACCTCCTTGTCCCCCTCCGATTGGAGTAAAGAGGACTGTTGTATTGGTAGTTCCTATGTAGAGGTCCCATCGAATTCCCAATTGTTAGAATCCCCAGGAGACATCGCCCCATAAAATAGTGGTACAGAGTTGTGAAGTGGTAGTTTAATATCAGGTAACACATGTGTAGTATCTAACGTCTATGTTGTTACTAAGCCCAAGCCTTCTGCAACCTAGAGAACCTCATAACCCTTTTGTAACATTACATCATCTATGTCTCTGGCTTTCATCTTTGATGTTGAATCCCCCAAACTCCCCCTAGTTCCTCTATTTTGTTCATGAGAGTCTATTTCCATAACTCTGAAATCACCCTTCAATATCTTTGTATTGGTTATTGTTGTCCATTCACTTCTTCCTAGAATCTGATGTTTGATAGCCTCAATCTCCAACACATTTTTTGTATTCTCCTCTATCCTCTCACACTGTGTAGTCCTAAAGGTGGTTACTTCCATAGATTTTATGTCAAATAGCCTGCTAGCTCCCCTAAAAAGTACCTCTATTTACTCTTGTATACCCTCTGTTACATAGGTGTCTATCATAGACACCATACCACTCCCACAATGTATGGTAGTATCATCTCCATTCACCTCTACAATTTTTTTTGTGTAGATTTCCCAATGTTACCTCTATACCAGTATTCATCTACTCCATAAAAGCCTTTATTTGTATTGATATCCTCCTTTTCTTAAACCTCCTCTGATGACCAGTTTTATCAAGTTTCTAAACATATGTGGGCAAGAGATCTTTAAATTTCCATGATTTTGAAAGAGGGAACATCTAATGGGAAAAATTTTGTAATCTAGGAATTGTTTGTATCTGATGTCTCCTCCCCTCAGCATGATGTCCTCTAGTAGACTGTGGGTGATTTCCATTTCTAAACATATGATAGAAACCATTGTGTTCTTTTGGTTGGTCGTATCTAGATTTATGTTGATATATCTCCCTAAATAGTTGTCAATGTTCTTCAAAATATAAGGATCCCAATTTATATTGACAACCCTGACATATTAACCCAAAGGGCCAAGGATTTTATGTGTTCACGGTTTGGATCAAAAACAACATGCCACCTATATGTGAGAAGAGCAGTCTTCCCCCAAAACTAGGGACCTTCCTTAGATATATTTTTTCTATCTTTAGCAAAGTTGAAAATGAAAATGTTGTAACCCCTTGCTCCTTTGTGAGTTATGGTCATGTAAGCCAATTTGGTTGACCATGTGGAGTATACCCACCTATGTAGGTCCTCCACCTTGATCCGCTTGGCATGAAAACATCCCACAAAATCTTGCTTGGTATATTGTATGACTTTTTCTTTAAAAAGACATGGGTCTATATCAATCTATAGGGAAGATGTATTGATCTTGATGCATCTTTGTTTCCTTTTTTTTTTTTTTCTTACCTCCCTCACTCACCTTAGAGACCTTCCATGGAGTATAATTAGTGAAGTGTGTTACATTCTCTTTGTCTACACCTTGTTATTGATTTATCCATGATAGAGAAAATCTAGTATCAGTCTCACTATGAATTGGTTTATTTGTCAAAAGGGAAGTAAAATATCTGCTTATGGTTTGAATCTCATACCAATATTTATAAATTTTTGTTCCTTCGAGTAAGGATCCACCTTTACTACCTTGTTCGATCTCCCATTTTGAACCCTAAAAATTCT